>CAMOHE010050760.1:0-22037 GCA_946598075.1 Artocarpus hirsutus | reverse complement strand
AATTATTGGGGTCAAATAATTCTTGTCTGTTTATCAGTTGATTTAATTATTGGATAAATTAAATCAAGATAAACTTGTAGAATTATTAGGAATCTATTTATTTTCTTAGAGATTATCTAGATAAAGTTGTTTTAATTAGATAACTTCTCTATTGGGTTATTTGAATTAAAACGGAGGCTTTATCCTATAGAATCTCGGGTGGAAAATAAAAGATTCGCGTGATTTTTATTTCAGCAGTTCAGCATGCCGAACTTAAAGTTTGGCCTGCTGATCAAGCAAGTTCGGCTTGCCTATGAAAAAGTTCGGCCTGCCTATGCGCGAATTAAAAATTACACGTTTTCACGTATTTTTACGCGTATCTTATCCGATATAGACCCGAATTTGGTTCTATTTCAAATTTTTGAGACCTTATCTGATAAGGAATGACCCTAGACCCAACCTCTATAAATAGGGAGTGAGTCTAATGAGTTATTTAGATCAATAGAGAGATTAAGAATGATACTCTACTGGTAAAAATCCGAAACTCCCTGAGAGCTCTTGTTCACAAATCACGAACACTAGCTTTGGGTTCTCTCAATTGATTGGAAGGAGAGTCACTTGAGGAAGAGCTATACGTGTGAGCCCATACTCATTCTGATCGTGGATAGAGAATAGCAAAGAAGACCAGTTGGTTGAGGCTCTTCTGGAATGTTACTTCTCTACACAGATTTCGAGAGCTTTTTGACAAATACAAAAGTCAGTAAGATCAGGTTAATTTATACATATAGCATGCCAAACTTGTGTTTTAAAAAATACTCTGATTGAAAATTTTTAAAATTCCGCTGCGTATTATTTTTCCAACAGTAAATTCAAGGAAGCTTGGGAAGAATTTGTTTTAAGGTAAGAATTCATTTTTCAGTATTTTTGAAATTGTATTTCTTCTCTGTAATCCGACTGCAATATCTTTGTCTAGGAATTTTGTTTTGCTCTGAATTTTTAATATGTTATTTATGCATGTGTTATGTGATATTCCTCCAAGTTTCACGTTATTTCGATTTTTCTATAAAAAGTTATGAATTTTCTTCTCTCCGTCACTCACAGTAAATTATTGCTGATCAATTTTGTTGCACATATGTATGGGTGTTGTTTTTGATGCAAATGCATGTTGTTATGCACGAAATTTGGTAAATATGTTCATGTAGATGTTGAATGATGGACTGAAAATTTTGGTGATAATATGGTGAATATTTCATGTGTTATAGAATTTTTATTAAGCCTAGGTTATGTGACTGCTTTAACTGTAAAGTTGTGAGATTCTTGTTATGTGATGTTTTTGTATAACTAAATGATTTTCTATAGTGATGAGAATTTTTGTGCCACTATATTTATATGTTAATTTGTGGTCATATGAATTTTAGGGTCATAATAATTTTATTTTAATTATTGGAAAATGATAATTGCATGGATCTCACTGTTTGCACATAGAATGTATTTTTGGCCTCTACCTTCTAAAGAATGAATTGAGCTGCTTTGAATTTATTTGAAGTTAATATTTGGGTATGTTGTAATTTTATGTGTCTATTATATGTGTTAATTTTGTATATTTTTTTTATGGTATGAAAATGTGATATATGGACCAGAGTTAAAAAAAATTTGTTCACTGCCTAACTATTGCTGGCAGATTTCATGTTGAATGTTATATGACTTGTTTTAGATATTAAATGAAATTTTTATGACTAAAGAAAAATCATGGTGATAGGTTTATATGTTATCTTTATTCCTGCCAAATTTGGTACTCAAATTATATGTGAATGTAAAGTTATTAATTTTTTTAATTTATGAAGGTCAGAAATATAAGTGTTTTGAAAGTGCTATTTTAATGTTTTATGGTTAATAAAAAAAAATGCAGTATGAATTGTCATGTTTCTAGAGATGAATGTATGTATGATGTTAACGAAATGGAGGTTAAGTTGTGGTGATTAATTCTTTGAAATTAAATGTTAATTGCCATTTTATGAATGCATGACATGAACACAATATGAAGTGAGCACACCGAGACCGCGGCGTCGTCACCTACAAAAGTAAGGTTAAGTAAGCTTTTTGATGTAAGTACATTCTCACCTGCAACATGATATGTTTTATAAAGGTTTGAAATTATGTTCATGATGATATCTATAATGGTTTTATGATGATTTTTCATGAAGTATTATTATGAAAGTTTTAAGGTATGAAAGTTTATGCATGTTTTGATGATAACGTTTTTCAAAGCATGAAAGTATAAGTATGTATATATGTATCACCTAAATAAGTGTTGCAGACCCAATGATATGTTATGTTATGATATGATAAGTTATGATGTCATGTTTTGTTTGGGATTAGCTACCCTCTCCTCTTATGGCAGCGCGCCTATGATGATGTTATAGTGCAACACTTGGGCCCTTAAGATAAAATGAATAATTTTTTAATATGGACAATGTAAAGAAAGATATGTTCCCTATGAAAATGTGCCTAGAGGACTATTATGATGATGATGATGATGTTCATGAAATGTTTTAAGTTGTGAGATTTACAAATGTACTTACTAAGCATTAGCTTATTCAAGTTTATATCATATTGCAGATAAAGGTAAAAGAATCATGGAATAGGTGGAGGACCAAGATAGGCGTGTGAGCTAAGCAAGACGAATTGCAAACGGAAGACGCCAAGAAAGAAAAAAGTTTTATAAATTTTGAAATTATGTTTATTTTTATGTTTTTATCTCTGAGTTTGTTTATTGTTTCCACACCTTGAAGTTTTGGAACTTGTTTTAAAAACTAATTTCAAATATTTTTTTTCTAAGTTCGGCCTACCAACCATTACTAGTTAGACTGCCGAACTTATTGCTCTCAAAATTTCATTTTGCAAAGCCTCGGACGGCCTGCCGATGGTTGACCTTTTGGCCTGCCGGTCGAGTTCGGCCTGCCGAAATCCAAAGTTCGGTCTGCCAAACTGTGTTCAAAGAATTTTATTATTGTCTTCAAAGGTTAATTTAATTTTCAATGATATTAGTAAACTATTTATAGGATGTTTATGGAAAAGGAAATCGTTATAATTAACTAATTTATAATTTCTCGTGAGTTGTAAAAAAAAAAAAAAAGTCTGTACGGATCTTGGGTATGCTTTTTCAAACTATGATGTCAAATACTTGTTATAATTTATAATAGTTTTACTTCAATTAATGGTTAAATGAATGAATGTAACAACATCTGTGACGTCCGTAAAAGGGGGCGTTACATTCTGGATGGACTTGCCCCATCAACAATTGTAGCAATCTCCAGCCTGAGAACTCTGATTAGTCTTTTGACCCTTTCACTGTCATCATTAACCATCCTTAGGCAAAGGTGAGCTAGCTGATCAAATTTTGCCACCACATTAGTTAGGACATGTCTCCCTGGCATAGGTTCTCGAACTCATCATAATGTTTTCTGGTAATGTTCATATGAAAGAACTTCGTGTTGATCTCATGAACGAAGTTAGCCCATGTCATCTCATCAATATTCCTGTTCTGTTCAATTCTGTCCCATCGAATTCTACCCTTCATGGTGGAGCAATACAAAGCATAGAGAACCTTTTCATTATCCAAGAAACCCATGAGTCCTAGAGTAGCCTCAATTGTCTTTAGCCATCCTTGAGCAACTATGGGATCTTTGAAACCTTCAAAATCCACTAGCTTAACCCTCTTCCATCTGACTAAGAGTGGTTCTTGATAGGCCAGTCTGGGTTCAACAACAGGAGACAAGATTTCGTTTACTTATGGCTGCGGAGGAGGAAGTGGTGAAACGTCATTGCCCTGTCGATTGTCATCTTGACCATTGGCCCTCAATGTTGCAATTTCTCTTCTTTGTTCCTCAAGTTGCCTTTGCAACTTAGCAATCATCGTCATCAGCCTTGCATTGGTTTGGGTATGAGTTCGCATTCTTTCACGACCGTCCATAGTTAATTTCCTAAAAGAATTATGAATTTAAGAACAATCTTTTAATTTATGAGACAGGTTTAAAATACTAGGGCATTAATCATTAGGCAACTAAATCTTACACTTATCATCATACTTGCATCTTATCATTTAACTTTAAATCATACTTACTTAGAGGACTTGTACTGACAAGTGGCGATATGAATTGGAAATGGAATTCCACTCTAATACCAAAACCTGTAATGTCCCCTTACGGACGTCACAAATATCGTTATGCTCATTCCTTAGTACTCTTATTTTAAGATAAACTATTTGATTAAAACATAATTTGAAAACATAACCTAGAATCCATGCATACATTTTTTTTTATAATTATATACATCAACATTTAATAAATTACTCAATTATAAATATTCTGTAAACAGTTTATCATATCAAATAATAAATCCATAAAAAGAACACAACATTCAAAATCTGCTTACTCAGTTTGGCAGGCCAAACTTTGAACTTCAGTAGGCTAAACGTGACCGGCAGTCCGAACTCCAACCATTGACAGGCCGCCTGAGGTTTTGCAAAATAGGGTTCAAAATTTGCTAAGTTTGGCAGGCCGACATAATGTAATCGGTAGGCCGAACTTTGCGTCGGTAAACCGACCAATAATGATCAACAGGCCAAACTACTGTAAAAATATTTATTTGAAACAAGTCTTAACATTTCAACTGCGGAAGACAAAAGCTAATACTATATAATTTAAAGAGTCATAGTTTAAATCATATAAATTCAAATAAACATACTCAGATAGTTAACATACTCAGAAGAAAAAAAAAAAACAAAACATAGACATTAACTTATAATTTTTTTTGTTTTTCCTCAATGTTCTTCCATTTTCAATTTATCCTACATAGCTCACATGCCTTTGTTTACTCTCCACCTATTCCATTTTCTTCTTACCCTTATCTACAATATGATATAAAACTGATTAAGCTAAAGCTTAGTAAGAACATTTCATATCTCACAACTTAAAATCACTTTATGAACATCATCATCATATGCATCATCATAACAGTGCACTAAGCACAATTTCATAAAGAACATATCTTTCATTACATTATCCATATTAAAACTTTGTTCATTTTATCTTAAGGGCCTAAGTGTTGCACCATAATCATCACTGTAGGCGCATCGTCATGAGAGGAGAAGGGTAGCTAATCCTAAACAAATCATGACATCATAACATAAACGTAACATAAACGTAGGTGTGCAACACTTATTTAGGTGATACATATATACATACATATATCTATACTTTTATACATTTGAATACGTCATCATTAAGCATGCATAAACTTCTTTACATCAGAACTTTCATAACAATAATACGTCATGTGTAATCATCATGAAAAACCATCATAAAACCATCATGAGCAAAGATTTTCAAACTTTTGTAATTCACATCATGTTGTAGGTGAGAATGTACTTACCTATATAGCTTACATAACCTTAATTGAGTTGTAGGTGATGTCACCGTAGTCTTGATGTGCTCGCTCCTTAGAGTATTCATGTCATACATTCATTTAAAATAACAATTAACATTTATTTTCATGAGACCATGAAATCATTCAACAACATATAACCTCTTCCAATTCCATATTACATCACACATACATTCATCTATTGAAAACATTAATTCATAATATGTTTCATTAACCATAAAACATTAAAACAAAACCGCCATCACAAATGCTTCCTGACCTCTATGAATTCATAGCTCAATAACTTAACATTCACACACAATTTGAGCACCACAATATGCAGGGACAAAGATAATACATAAACATATTACCATTATTTTTCGTTGGTTTTAAAAATTCTATTTGATTTTTAAAACAAGTCACAAATTCATGACACAAAATCTGTCAGCAACAGATGGGCAGTGAACAACTTTAAACTCAGGCTCATTTATCAAATTATTAAGGCTGTAGAAAAATTCACAAAAATTAACACATATAATAGACACATAAAACTATGACATATCCAAAAATCACCTTTAAATAAAATCCCAAACAATCCAAACTGTGCATTAGAGTGCAGAGACAATAATAACCTTTAATGTGTCAGGTAGTGAGTTATATACGTTCATCATATTCCAATAATTAAAATAGAATTACTATGACCCTAAAATTTATGTGACAACTTATTAACATATAACTACAAGAGCATAAAAAGTTTTATCATCAATTAAATTCATTTAATCATACAAAAACTTCACACAACACAAGTCCAAAGAACCAACTGATAAAGTAGTCTCATAACCTAGCCTTAATTAAAATTCAATAACATAAAATATTCATCTAGTCATCACCAAACTTTCTAGTTCATAACTTAACATATTAATGAACATATTTGTAAAATTTTGTGCAAATTAACATTCATTTGCATTATGAACAAATCCTATATTTTGTACAACATAATTAATCAGCAACAATTTTCTATGAGTGGCAGAAAGAAGAAAATTCATATCTCAACATAGAAAAATCCAATGAACATGAAATTTGAGGAACATCACATAACACATACATGAATAACATATTAAAATCTCAGAACAAACAGAAATTCCTAGACAAAGATATAGCAGTCGGATTAAGAAGGAAAAATACATTTACGAAATACCAAAAAAAAATGAGTTCTTATCTTAAAACAAATTTCTTCTCAAACTTCCTTGGATTTACCCCAACGAAATTTCAATATTTTTTTAAGTGTTTGCAAGAAAATAGAGGAGAGAAGAGGAAGAAATCGTGGAGGAGAAAGGAGAAAGAGAGAGAGAGAGTTTATACGAAGAATAGTAGTGAAAATGGGAATAATTGTACAAGAGGAATCTTATCAACAAAAATTTTTTGACTTATTAGAGGCAAATTTCACGTGGGAATTAAGGGGAATTAGGAAAAGTCAAATTGATTTAGCTCTACTTACCATATATCAAAATTTCAAAATAGGAAACCGTATCAATTAATTCAATCAACCTAAAAGTCAAACATTCTATTTTCTAAAATAAGGAATCAAACCAAAAATATCACAATCAATCAAAATAAATCTTCCAATTTTATCCAATCATCATAATTATCATTGTCACAAATTTTGAGAGATTTTTGCTGACTGCACGTTAACTGTCTTCAGTCTGTCGATGTTTCACTTCGGCTTGCCTAAGCCGTGAGGTCCAGCCTGCCGATGTAATTCCATCGGCCTGCTATTCCGTGAGGGTCATTTCGGCCTACCGAACTTGAAGGTTTGGCTTGTTGAACTGCCATATATTCACAAATGCAACCAAATCTAAACTAATCACAAAATATATACCATGCATGCCACATTATTGACATGAACACCATGAGCACGCCAATTCCACATGACTATCACCTGTCATAATACTCTAATAAGATAGTTAGTAGCATTATATTATATATCATTAGGGAAAATATTTAACGTCTTTACTCATCCATTAGATGAAAATTTTATGGGTGTTACAAAACTTCCTAGACCGGCCTATCAAACTTCCATAGTTTGGCCTACTGGCCATACAGAATCGGCCTGTCGAACAATTCCAAGTATGGTTTGTCAGCAAGATGAGTTTGGATTGCCAAACTCATAAATCCGGCTTGCCAATACTCAAGATCGGCCTACTAGACTGGCAAAATCTAAAAATTTCTACATTTCAAGCCTTGGCCTCCCTAAGCTTGAAATCTTATTTCGAACCTGTTTTTCAGTTCTCAAAGCATACATAATGTTCATAAATGATAGATAAACACATTGGAACACATTTCAATACTTTTAAACAAGTTTTACATAGAAATTTTCAAATTACTTAGAAAATAATAAAAAGGGAAAAAATTTATTTTATTCAATTTTCATTCGATCAAACCTAGATTCATGATGATTTGTGTCCTACAAACCTAGATTCATGGTATTCTAAGCTCAAAAAACTTAAATTTTAACTTTCTAAGAGAATTGAGAAATTAGAGAAAAGTTTGAAATTTTGAAGAATAGAATAACTAACCTCAAATTTGAGCTTTAAATCAAGTTTATGGAGGCTCTAATGTGTTCCTAGGCTTCCAATCCAGCTAAAGATCGAAGCTTGAGCTCAAATTTTTGGAATGAAATTGAGAAAGAGAAGAGAGATGGAGAGGCAATGAGAGAGAGAGTGAATCTAAGAGAATGAGAGAGAAAGAGGGAGTGTAAGGAAATAAAAAGAAAAGGGACATGGTGGTTTTTCTCATGTAAAACCATGCCTTGCACATGGTTTTCCAAAAAGGACATATCAGGTATTTGGCAAATTGTTTTGTTTCAAAATTTAAAATAACAAATAAAAGTATTTAAAAGTGAGATTAGTTTAAAATTACCAAAAATAAATAAATTAAGTTCAAATCATATTAAGGCATACTAATTCACCCACACTAATTATACTTAATAATTTTCTAGGTGTTATAACTTTTCATCCCTAAAAGAAATTACATCCCCCAAATTAGAAACTATTGCAAAAACAAAATAAGTGTGGGTACAACTCTTGCATAGTTGATTCTAATTCCCAAGTTGTTTCATTAACCCCGTGATGCTGCCACACAACTTCACTAATAGTATGTCATGGCGTCGTAAACTTGTTACTCTCCAATTGATGATCTGTATCAGCACCTCCTCGTAGGTTGTCTTCATGAATCTGCATATCATGAAATGAGATAACCTTTCTTGGTTCAAACAGACATTTTTGAAGCATCAATATGTGGAATACGTCACGCACATGAGAGAGTTTGGGAGGAAGATTGAGACAATATACAACCATGCCAACACGTTGGAAAATTTCAAACGGACCAACGTACTTTTGTACAAGTTTCCCACTTACACCAAAAAGCAAAATATCCTCATGCAGTGAAACCTTCAAATGGACAAAGTCACCTACCTCAAATTCGAAGGGTTGGCATGTTGGAAAAATAGAATATAGTGGAATTTTAAAATTTTTTATATAAGATTATTTTGCAAAACATAAGTTTAAGATGCTATATATATAAATTAACAGGATCTTACTAACCTTTTGTGTGCCGAAAAGCTCCTGCAATCAATGAAGAGAAGTAACATTCTAAAAGGACCTCAACCAACTGGCCTTCTTTGCTATTCTCTATCTACGATTAGAGTGAGTCTAGACTTACATCCTTTCGCTTTTCTGCCTGGTGATTCTCCTTTCAACCAATTGAGATAACCCAAAGCTAGTGTTTGTGATTTGTGAACAAGAGCTTTTAAAGAGCTTTCAGAATTTCACTAGCAAAGTTACTCTTAATCTCTCAATTGATCTAAATAATAATGAGATTCACTCCCTTTTTATAGAGGTTGGGCCTAAAAGTTAGTCCTTATAGATAGGGTCCCAAAAATTCGAATCATAATCAAATCAAGATCATAATCTGATAAAATCCACACGAAAACACATGATCTTTTTATTGCGTGGTCGGCATGCCGATCTGTCTAATTGGTACGCCAAACTTGTCCCATCGATAGGTTGAAGCTGAGGATCAGCATGCCAAACTTGCAATAAAAAGCTCAGCGAATCTTTTATTCTCCACCCGAGATTCTAAGGATAAAGTCTCAGTTTTAATTTAAATAACCCAATAGAGAAGTTATCTAATTAAAACAACTTTATCTAGATAATTTGTAGGAAAATAAATAAATTCTTGTTAATTCAACAAGTTTATCTTAAATTAATTTATTCAAAATTAATCCAACCGATAAACAGACATGAACTATCTAATCCTAATAATTTAACAAGTTTATCTTGAATTAATTTCATCACAAAATAAATTCAACCAATAAACAAACATGAATTATCTGATTTTACTGAATTTTAGCTAATCTGATAAATTTGACATAAGTCACCAATTATTGGAAAAGCACGCCGTATCATTATAGGATTTTTATGAGCTAGCAAAGGGGACCTGATGGACCTATATATTTCAAGATCCTAATAATTATGAAACCCAATATCCCAATATACATTTCATAATTATCAACTCCAACGCTACTCCAATGAAAGCTTAGAGCTTTACTCTCAAATTATATAGAATTACGAAGGCTGTAGAGCTTAGTCTCCATGAGATATCATAATGTATCGTATCCCTACAGGATTATCCATAATCGGCTTAAGGACAAGTTTTGTTTTACCTTCTTGATTATGTTAATCTTACATTCCATTATCTCACTATCGAAAAACTTACCATCAAAAGACGGTATACCATTCGGTTACACCTATGTATCCAAATGGTTGAGTGCTCTAGTTTTTCAATTACAGGATAATGCATATAAGAGAATATCAACTACTCCTAAAAAGGAGCTATGGATTCCATATCTAGGAATAACAGGTCTACGCCATCAAGAGTCATGCCTCCAACGCACTGACATACGTACCACTATAAAATGTAGATGTCACCCTTAGTATATCAAAAGACATAAGTCAAGACAATCAAAATTAAGATACAATATAAATGATTGTCTAAAGTGAATCAATTTGCCGAGATAGAATTATTAATCAAAATCAATTCACTTTATGCCCCGATCCAACACATCGTCACCTATGACAATGTTCTAATGTTTCTATTCATAGAGACCACCTCTGATGGTCAAGACAAACCATCTCCTAATAGGGATATAGACAATATAACAATCTTGACATGAATTAAGCACCCAACTTTATTTCCTCGATTGTGGATCTTATGATTTAAACCGTCACCTTAAGAATCATGTGTTTTGTATAATTTGTCCATTATATGCCCAATTGTTATAGGTTTAGACCAACAGTCTCAGACTTTTGTTTGCTTAACATACATTCAACAAATATGAACGTAAAAATGACAAGATTTGGTATATAAATAATAAATAATTTTTTTACTGACAAAAATGTCTCCAAAAACATATTACATTTTTATTCTTTAGGGCATACACGTCTAACACAGCGTCTCCTATCAATGTAACTCTTTTGCCTACTGTAAGTAGCTTTCAATCGATCTTGAATCACAGCAACCATTTTATTGCTTTCACAAATCTCATCCGGTCCGATAATGATCTTGCCCTCTGATTCTATTTAACACACTAGTGATCGACACGGTCATCCATAAATTGCCTCGAATGGTGCTATACAAATACTTGCATGGTAGCTGTTGTTGTACACAAATTCCACCAGATGCAAGTGCTTCTTTGAATTCCCACCAAAATCCAATACGCATGCACATAGCATCTCCTCAAGAATTTGAATGACTCGCTTGGACTGCCGGTTAGTTTAAGGATAAAAAGCAATGCTAAAACTCAAATCTACACCTAGATCTTCCTAGAAACTCCTCCAATACTTGATGTTAAATCAGGTGTCACAATTTGAAGTGATGGACAATCAAACTCCATGCAGTCTCATTTTATTCTCAAGGTATAATTCTCCAAGAACTCTCCTTGAACACGTCAATCTAAAAGGTATAAGATGTGCTGATTTTGTCAACCTATCGACAACAATCTAGAGTGCATCGTGCCTCTACTCTGTCCTTGGCAAACCAGTGAGGAAATCCATTATAATATGCTCCCATTTCCACCCAAGAATGGGAAGTGGCTAAAGCTATGTTGTAGACTTCTAATGCTAAGCTTTCACTTGAAGGCACATCACACACTTGGCGACACACTCGAAGATTGCCTCTTCAAATCGTGATACATCTTTATGCTTCTTAGACGAATAGCAAACTAAGTCTTGTGGGCTTCGTCCATCACGGCTTTAGTCACCTCTTCTATCATAGGCATGGCTAAATGTTACCTAAAATACAATGATCCATTAGCGTGTATTTTTTATTCTTCAAACTGCTCTCCATTTTGAATCCGTGTCAACATTCCCTATAGATGCTAATTTCACCAATGATTTTTCTTCACCATTTGAATAAGTACTGGGGTAGACTCCATGTGATACACCAATACCTTATCAAAGTCTTCATGATACTATAGCCATATTCACTTACCATAGCATCTCTTCTCCAACTCTCTAGTGCTAAATAAGCGAGAATTCTTGAAGACTTTTTGCTGAGCGCAACTGCAACCACATTGGCTTTCCTAAGATGATACTATAGCATGAAGTAGTAGTCTTCCATGTATTCCATCCACCTTCGTTACTTCAAATTCAAATTCCTCCAAGTGAACAAATATTTTAGGCTCTTATGATCCGAGAAAACCAAGAATGACTCTATACAAATAACATATCCAAATCTTCAACGTGTGAATCAGTACAGCAAGCTCCAAATCATGAGTGGGGTAGTTTTACTCGTGAGGTCTCAATTGGCGCAGTCCATAAGCCACAACTCATCCATGTTGCATCAACACACATTCAAGTTCACATCCTAAGGCATCCATGTAGACCTCGTAAGGCTTGTCACTATTCGGTATGATTAGCACTAGAGTGGTGGCCAACAGATTCTTCAATACTTAGAAAGCATACTCACATTCTTCATCCCATTCGAACCAAATGTTCTTCTTGATAAGACATGTTAGTGGAGCTGCTATCTTCAAGAAATCCTACACGAATTTCCTATAGTAGCCAACAAGTCCTAGGAAGCTACAGATCTCGGCCACATTCCTTGGTCGTTCCTATTGCACTATCCTTCGATCTTTGAATGGCCCACTAAAATACCTTGCTCCAAGATGATGTGTCCTAAAAACATAACCTCAATCAACTAAAATTTATACTATAAACATGATCACAAACTGATCTAAATAAGGCCTAAAAATCCTATTTATCAAATCCATGAAAGCTTTAGGAGCATTCGTCAATCCAAATGGCATCACAAGAAATTTGAAGTGTCCATACCGTGTCCTAAAATTTTTCTTGGGAATATTCTCTTCCCTAATCCTGAGCTGATGGTATCCAGATTGCAAGTCTATCTTTGAGAAGTACCAAGAACCTCCTAGCTGATCAAATAGCTCATTAATTATTGGCAATGGATCTTATTCTTCATAGTGACCCTAATTTAGCTATTGATAATTAATACATAGTCTAAGGGTATCATCATGTTTCTTGGCAAATAAAACTGATGCAACCCACAATGACATATTATTCCAAATATAACCCTTATGCATGAGTTCCTAAAGTTGTTTTCTTAATTCCTTCATTTTTGTCTGTGCCATTTGATATGGTACTATAGAAATCAGAGCGGTCTTGGGGAGTAACTCAATACCAAACTCAATCTCCTGGTGTGGTGGTACTCCTAGTAACTCATCGACCACCGGTATCGTTGTATTTCTTCCAACTGCACTAGACTATTCTTTTAGGTTCAAAAGAAGAGCATAACAAGCTAGATTTCTTCATCTTCCAAGACACAACTTCATAAGTCGTTTATTCATTTCTCGATCATTACCAACCTAGACTCGATTATAATCAAGTCACTTTTTAGAATCTCACCCCCAATGATTATCTTACAATATTTACATACACAATTTACATACACTTGCCCCAAGGGTGAGGTAATTGTCAAAGGCTTATCAAATTCCTCTATTTCTAATCCCAAGGTATGTAAATGAACTTGAAATTAGAGAATGAGTGGCACTAGTATCAAACAAAACATAAGCTAAAGACTGGGAAACTAAAATGGTATCGTCAGCAACTACATTACTAGTCTGAGCATCTGAACTCCCTGAAGTCATGGTATGAACTTGGCCTAGAGCCTTTCATTTTCCTCTATTAGCATTGCTAGGTCCCAGGTTAGTCAGCCGATGTGATTATGGTGGAGGAGACTGCACACTAGCCATATTGGGTGCTTGATACTATGGCGTATTCCATTGGAAATTCTATGGCTAATATCCTTGCACTGGGTCTACTGAGGAGTGAACTAATAAAACTACAATTGTGGGATTTACTAAGGTTGAGGCAGAACAAAAAACTAAGGTTGGGGCTAACGACTTGCTCCCTCTCTAACCTAAGATCCTTGCCAAGCATTCCTTATTAGGTAGTTCCTCTTAATGTGTCTTGATTGCTGGCAAAAGTAGTAATGGAAGTTGTAAGGACCGCTTCGTCCGCACTTGATTTCCTTAAGCTTGACGGTTGTTATTGCCTCTCTGGTTTCTCCTAATATCCTTGCTCGGTTCTCACAGTAGAGAGCGTAGTCGCTTTCCATAGATAAAGCTGATGATACTAATTCACCAAAATCTTGAAGTCGCAAGGCAATCAATTGTCTATGGATGGATGCTTTGAGCCCTTCCTGAAACTTAATACACTTTTCCCACTCAGAAGCCATGGCAGATGGAGTGAATTTGGCCAACTTATTGAACTTTGCTTCATATTCTCGAACCATCATATCACCATGTTCTAATCGTTAGAATTCAATGACCTTTTGGCCGTTGTATCCCTGCAAAAATATCTCTTATAGAATAACTCTTCAAATCAGTCCTAATCAATATTCCTGTTGTTCTCCATTTGTTTTGCCTGCTTCCACCATGTGCTTGCAGTTCCTTCTAACTTATAGGCCTAAATTCAATGCGATATTCCACTGGTACTTCGACAGTGTCCAGATGTTTTACCACTAAATCTAGCTAATATTTAACTACTTACGGATCATTGTTTTTGTTAAAAGTCAGGATAGATGCACGTCAAAATTCCATAAAGTACTCATGCTAGTGACTTGCCTCGGAATCCTCAAGCCTAGCCCTCACCGCCATTTGCCAGAAAATAGTAAACATAGCCCCCCATCATGCAATCATCATTTCTAGGGTCTACGTCTATAGTAGCCAGACAATGCCTAGGTGCCATTCCCTTGGTTTTGAAAACAAACTTGGATAGTCAGTGGTTTTTCATTATCATACCTATGTTGCACAAATCCCAAGGTCGATAACCTAGGGCTTTGATACCATTTTGTCACATACACTAAACTAAGTAATGATGTGGCAGATTAATAAAGTTGATTAAACCATATTTTTAATAAAACTTTTCGATAAAATAATTTTGAGTTGTTTAAAAAGTGTAACAAATTAAAATCCTTTCGAAGCAACTATCATTAATTTAAATCAAATAAAAGAAAGGTAACATAACAAAGGCTACTACAATCAGGCCTTACATCTATGTGCATATATAGTATCGACAATAATAAATTACAACCACGGTCCAAGCACAAAAAGAAAGGATTAAAATATTACATGCCTTGACTTATGATAAGCAGATAACCTAAACAACTTGCTACAACTTCGAGTCCACCCAGTAGATTCCCAATCTATCCTAAGCTAAACTCTACCTAGAAGGGGGGAATTTAAAAAAAAAAAAACAAATGCAAATGTGAGCGTAAGGCTTAGTGGAACTAAGTTTTCAAAATGTTAATTTGAATATAAAATTTTGCATAAACTCGAGAAATGTAAAATATAGTAAAGGAAATTCATTAATACGATTCTTACCATTAATCCAATTATTCATCTAGAATTGATCTCATTATTTCGTACTTAGGCAAAGCCATTATAATCACCACTGTAGTGGCAAAGCAAGGTTTTGGGACCTGTCCCAAGGTTGCTTTCTACACAACCTGATCTCAAAGTATGGCATCATGCCTTAATATGTTATTCCAAATGGTATTTTGACACGTCCAGTATTATTTCATTATTTAGGTCTCATCTTACTAAATATTTTCATTTACATTCATTATTTGATTCATTATGCTCATTAATTATTCAATAAATAATGAAAATACTTAAGAAATTTATCTCAATCATTTCTTGAAATCATTTTGAAAGAAAACACTTTGTGGCCATAACTCTTTTTAAAACATGGCTACCTCTTATATCCTATACCAAAGCCTAACACCATAGGCCCAACCCATTTTACGTTAGCTCTATGAAACCACAAACAACCTTAAAGGTAAACTACATTCATTAATATCTACCTTAGAGTATTCTACATTACTATGTTACCTCATGGTATCTTAGTATGCATTTAATGATCACAAAATTTGATTGTGAAATCAAGCTCTCCATATATGTTTTAAACAGTAAAAACAGATGAAAAATGTTTTGTTTTTAGGGCCGATCGTCCTACAAAACTTCCTAGACTGGCTTGCCAAACTTCCACTGTTTGGCCTATCGGCTATATAGAATTGTCCTATTGAACTAAAAATTTGGCCTGCTGACAAGATGAGTTTGCCTACTAGACTCATGAATCTGACCTGCTGATACTCAAGATCGGCATGCCGAACTAACAAAATCTAAAAATTTCTAGATTTTGAGTCTCGGCCTCCCTGAGCTCGAAATCTCATTTCCAACCTGTTTTTTAGTTCCTAGAGCATACATAATGTTCATAAATGATAGATAAACACATTAGAACACATTTAAAGACTTTTAAATAAGTTTTAAACAGGAATTTTTAAATTATTCTAAAAATGAGAAAAAGTAAAAAACTAGATTTAATTCGATTTTTGTTCGATCAAACCTAGATTCATGATGATTTGGGTCCTCCAAACCAAGATTGACGGTATTCTAAGATCAAGAAACTCGGATTTCAACTTTCGAAGAGAATTGAGAAATTTAGGAAAAGTTTGAAATTTTAAAGAATAGAGTAACTAACCTCGAATTTGAGCTATAAATCGAGTTTGTGAAGGCTCGAACATGTTCATAGGCTTTAATCTAGCTAAAGATCGAAGCTTGAGCTTGGATTTTTGAAATGAAATTGAGAAAGAGAAGAGAGAGGGAGAGGTAGCAAGAGAGTGAGGGAAAGGGAGAGAAAGAGAGTCTAAGAGAGCGAAAGGGAAAGAGGGAGAGTAAGGAAATTAATAGATGAGGGACATGGTGGTTTTTCTCCGCTAAAACCATGTCTTATACATAGTTTTTCAAAAGAGGACGTATCGAGTATTTGGCAAATTGTTTTGTTCTAAAATTTAAAATAACAAACAAAAGTATTTAAAAGTGAGATTAGTTTAAAAATACCACAAAATAATTAAATTAAGTTCAAATCACATTAAGGCACACTAATTATACTTAATAATTTTCTAGGTGTTACAGAGATTCTAACTTCTTTTCCCGCCTATTTGCATAGGTTTTAATTCTTTTTTTTTCCCCTTTCGTTGCAAGTTTTGTTATGTTTTAGGACGTACTTTTCTGCTTTCTTGATCGTTATTAACCAATACGCACAAGTGAGAGTGTGTGCGCGTGTAAATTATGAGGTTGATTTTATAATATTTTTTACACAAAGAAAGGGAAAAAAGTTAAATCGTTTGAGCGCCTGTTCATAGCATTTCACTACTAGTACTATAAGAAACAGTCAATGGAGAATTATATATGACAACTTAAGAAATTATGACGTAACCACTTATGAGAAATTGATGACAAGGTCAAACCACTACATGGGTTGAACCATATAGGTAGGTAGTGGTTGATTTATTAATTTGTTTTATATAAATGTCAAGAATCAATTTATATGTATGTCCATGATTGTGTTATTTCATCAGAGACTTTGAGTATACACAAGAGTCTAGGTAAACAAAGCTACAAAAGTAGTCAATGAGACACAAACAAAGGGAATGGCCCTAGGTGGGTTGGAAGATAATACTTCGACAAAGGAAAGGCTAATAAGTATATAGTTTGATCACAACCCCTTAACGGACATAAGCCAAGCAACAAAGAGACAGATTTTTATGGAGTTTCAGTGAGTTCTTTGCATGCAAGCTTTGTCACTTTCTTTCCAAAAGGAAATCCCATTTCCAACATCACTCGTCCTGTAGTGGTTAGGATGGCTTTGCTATAATTCTACCTTTCATCCTTACAAAGTTTGAATCCCCATGGTTGCACTATTAACAGTTGCAATGATGAAACCAGAAATTTTTATTAAGAGGGCTAAGTTGAACTGATTTTTTTGTTATAGTTTTTGAAATTATGCTAATAAAAAATTATGATTGCAAAAGTAACAATAATATTTTTGCATTTAATAAGCTCATCAAATTTGATTGCACATGTTAGAGTTATACTCTATAATTAAAATTTACAACTAAAGACAAGTTGATAGTTCTCTAGGATTAAAGTCCACCTTATTTGATTTAATATTATTTGTCATTTTCACTTATCGAAATTAGAGAGTCTTTTGACTTTATCTCAAAAAATCTTTAATTTCCATGATTGTTTAATTGATTGATGCATAAATATTAAAAGAAAAACTAAACACATCAACATAATGTATAGTATATTTAATTAATTAAACACTATTCTACCGTAGAGGAGTTATATTTTAAGTTATAATTTTCATTTTTTTCTCTTATTAAGTAAATTTTAGCATGTTTACACCACTGAGAGTGTGTTTGGGAATACCGTTCTAACTTATTAGTTCCAACTGTTACAGTGTAAAGCTCTCACATGCTCTATTGTAAAGCAAAAGTATGCTAGAGTGTAAAGCTTTCACATGTTACAGTGTTTTAGTTTTAACTTATTAGTTCCAATTATGTTCCCAAACACACTTTGAATACATATGGTATCGTCTATTAGGCTTTTTAAAAAGTGATGTTTTTAAAAATTGAAGATGATAAGATTAGATTTTAAATTTTTTGGGGGGCTTTGTGTAATTTGTTATATATATAGTCATATCAATATAGGGATTAAAAAATAAAAAACCAAAGTTGAGGGGGTGTCCCTGGCTATTGGCACATGGGTAACTTTGGAGGCATAGGTGGTATGAGTACGTAGTTCGTTGGTGGTCCCCAAAATTGCCAAAATGGCCCAACGATATAGGGATGTATGGTGCACCAATTGATCCATTTTACTATTCAGCAAAAAAAAAAAAATAGTGACTAGCATCTTCTTAGTCTTGTTCTAAACTATTTTTTTGATGCCTTTATTAATTTAGCAAAGAAATGGCTAGTAACTAGCTTATCTACTCAATCCTATTCTAAATTTTTTTCTCTTTTGATAAATTAAGGGGTGAGGACTTGAGCATCATGGTAATGTAGCATATCCCAACTAGATTGGCACCTATTACTCCACCCCCCTTCTACAATCATCCCTCCACACACAAATACTATCAATAATAAATATAAGAAAATTACAAAGAATTTAGGAAAAAAATCTTGAAGAGGGAACCAATTCAAAAGTCAAAGAAAAGTGAAAACAATCTAAAAAGCCTAAAAGTTGCTAGAAAACTAGAGATTGATCACAATGTATTGAGTCTAACACTCACTAATGCAAAACTCCCCTAAATATACTTTATTAAAATCTCCCTAGACAAACCTATAGGGAAAAAGATCAAAGAGAAAAAGAGTACATATTTATTTGAAATCAAATATTTGATGAATTTAAAATTCAAATGACTAGACAATTCTTTGTTGACACCATAGTTGCAAAAGTCTATAGCTCTAATTCACCAAGAATCTGAATTACTCTGAACAACATGCACTACCAGAAATTTGAGTTATACTATCCTTATTTAATGACCTTTTTTTAAAATCCATCATGATAAGGGAGAAAATAATGTGGAGAGTTTGGACGAGAAGACGAAAGCCATCGTGCTAGGATGCAGCTTCTTTCACAATGGATTCTTAAAAACCATCATGATAGGTTAAATTTTCCACGACATTTTTAATAAAAACTGTCATGTAATATGGTACTTTCCATGATGGTTTTTCCTAAAAACCATCATGAAAGGTACATTAAAATCCTTATTCCAACTCAACAATCAGATATGAATCACGAACCTAGCTCTCAAAAACACATCTAGGACCTCTATAAACTATAGTCGCCATCCCTCTCTACCTATATCCTTCTTAATGTCCTTCCTAATTGTAAGTATTTAACTAGGTATATTTATGTTTGATTTTGTGGATTAGCTTTTCAGTTTATGAATTTATAATTATGGTTATTTATTAAGGTCAATTTGTGGATCAATTTGTATTGTTGATCAATGTTTGTTGTTTTGTGGATATGATTTGTTATTTAGATATTGGAATGATTAATTTGTTGATTTTTTAATATGATTATTTATTTGGATATGATGACAAAATTGAAGAGAGACCCACCATGGCCTTTGACGGGTGAACAAATATTTGAAATGGCAAAAGATGTGAAAGTGGTACTTGGGAAGAGAAAGTGAGATAAAGATGAGCCGTTGATAGATAGACCATAGAAAAAGAGATCAATATTTTTTGAACTTCTATATTAGAAGACACTTTTTTTTTGTCATTGCTTAGATGTTATGTATATTGAGAAAAACAGTTATGAATCAATAGTCAACACATTGCTTAACATTCCAGGCAGGACTAAGGATAGTGAAAAAGCACGGTCAGATCTCATGGAAATAGAGACAAGGCCTAAATTATTTCCCAAGAAAAGAAGGAACCACACTTAGTCACCTCTGATGAAGCATACGTTATCAAGGGGAAAAAAAGGATTTGTAAATGACTTGCTTCATTGAAAGTGCTAGATGGCTATTTTTCTACTTTAAGAAGTGGGTGTAGGTGAAGGATTTAAAACTTATTGGCATGAAAACACATGATTGTCATGTGTTGATGCAACCATTACTATCCCATGCGTTGCAAGGAATTCTAACAAAGGATATGAGATTTGCAATTACTAAGTTATGCTCGTCCTTAACGCAATATGCTCTAAGGTAATTGATCTACTTATGTTAGATTCACTACTCTCAGGGTTGGTGCAAACCTTGTGCATGCTTGAGAAGTATTTTCCACAGTATTTTGACTTCGTATTTCATTTATCAATTACTTAGTATGTGAAGTTAAGTAGTGTGGACCAGTGTATTTGAGATGGATATACCCATTTGAAAGGTATATGAAGGTTTTGAAGGGCTATGTAAAGAATTGAAATAGACCAGAGGAATGCATCATAGAAAGTTACATGGCGGAGGAATCGTTTGAATTCTGCTCAGAGCACTTGTCTAATGCGGAAGCAATTGAAGTGTCAAAGACAATAAATATTGAGGCTAGGGAACTATTTATTGGCAATCCTTCCTCGATAAATCGAGGGGAGTGGGAGCAAGCTTGTAACACCCTAAATTTTAAGCTAGGGGTCTAGTTGAGATTATATGAATTTGTTTTATTTTATCACTTATGTATTGATTTTTTTTTTATTATTTATGAAATTGCCATGTGTTTATGGGATGATAGAACTTCATGGAAAGTTGTTATATATATATCTTGTATGTTAATTTATAAGTATTAATACGTTTATATATATATAGAAATATATAAATATTCTAAATATAAATAAACGTTAATTTATATGTTAATTGTAAGTTAATTTACAAATATTCTATATATATATAAACGTTATATTGTATATATAAATATTTCTATATATATACTTATCTTTACGTAATATAAGAATTAATATGTTTCTATATATAAGGTTAATTCGTATAAAAATAAAATAAAGGAAAGTTATGTTATATATTAATGTAATGTGCACAATATTTTGTACTATTGTATAATTGTAGTGGACAATGACTAACATAACTTATGTATATGTGTGTGTGTTTGTTGCAGTATAATTTTGATTTATGGGCATATTATCTTCTCTTTCCTTATTCCATATGGGGGAATAGTTGACTTTTTATGTGATTGGATAATGATTGTTGATTGATTGGCATATTTTTGGATTTATTTCCTCATTTAAGGAAATGAAATGTTTGACTTTTGATTGATTGAATTTAATTGATAAGGTTTCCTACTTTTGAAAGTTGATATATGGTAAGTAGGAGCTAATTTGTTTATTCTTCCCCTAATTCCCCTCTAATCCCACGTGTACATTGCCTCTAATTAGTCAAGATATTATTATTATATTTTGATAATTGACTTTTTAATGATAATTGGATAGGCTTCTTATTTTGATAATTGAAATTAGGCAAGTGGAGCTAATATTGGAATTTGAAATTATATTTAATTCTTTTATTCCTTTATTGGATGATTGGTTGACTTATTTAGAATTCTATTCATGGATAGTCAAGATACTATCATTATATTTTCCTCTATTAAATCATTGACTTTTGTATTTAGTTTATTTTCCCCTCCCACGAGTATGCATTCCATTTTTATAAAAGATTTGTTTCTTATATAGAAGGCTATGTTTCTTTTTTATATATATTACT
>CAMOHE010050759.1:0-51629 GCA_946598075.1 Artocarpus hirsutus | reverse complement strand
AAGCTCTATAGAATTTTAAAATATTTATATTAAGTTCATAAATCCTTTAGTCACAAATAACCCATGATATTTTCCAAGAAAAACCCTTGACTTAAATATGTAATTCACAAATTTGAACTTAGGATTTTCTTGGTTATTACACTAATTCTCTTTAAATTATAAAATCATGGAATTTTACGAATTTTTGCTTAAAATAGATTATTCAAGTCTTTTAAGAAAACTCTTAACTCGTATACTTTGATTCTATAAGTTTAACTAATCAAATACTGAATTACTATACTAACATCTATGCTCATAAGCTATAAATTTTTGCTTCTTACGAGTTTAGAGGTGTAGTTACAGAAAAATCCTTAATTGATGATATATATTAATTGCTTAGATTTGTTTGAATATTACAGTCTTTTGGTCCATAAGGGTTGGGACGGGTCAGGCAATCTGAATTAAACCATTAATCGTGATCAATAAGGTTGAATTTCACATATGTATTTGCCTAGAGTTTAAAGATTGGGTTATTTATTAAAAAAAAGATAAATTACACTGATACCCTATGTGTCTTAACCAAATAACAGAGGCACTCCTTAGACAAAAAATAATCACACTTTCACCCCCTGACTGTTCAAAAAAATTATAGAGAGACCCATCTGTTAGTTGATCGTACAAGTTGATGGTTAATTTTATTTAAAATGCTAAAAATGCCTTTCCATCTATTAAATCATTTTTAAATATTTATATAACTAAAAACAACAAATTTACCCTTCTTTATTAAAAATGAGTAAATAATTTTTACGCACTTACAACTACAAATTTCACTCTAATCAAAGATAAAATGTTTTTTTTTTATTTTCTTTCTATTTTTTTTCTCAAAGATTACAATCATATCCAAAATAAGATAAAATATAAAAAATAAAATTATATAATCCAAAAGAAGTCCACATCCAAATATATAGCATTCGAATCCACATTGTCAATCGCATAAAATAACCACAACCGCACAAATTAATTAAAAAGCATGCTTTAATCTCAACAAAACTAAAACAAATTAATTACAACAAAATCAAAACTAGCTAACTCTAATAAAACCACAATTCAATTACAAATATGGTTTATTTTTTTCATAAAACTCTAAAAATTATAAAAAAATAAAAAGAAGTCCAGATTTTTTTGGGATCAAAATGAAAAAATATATACAAAATTCAAGAAATGTATTAAGAAAAAAACCAAAAAAAAATATCACCCTCTATTAGCGCTCTATTTTTTTCATAAAAGTTTAAAAGAAAAACACAATTATGCAAAAAATAAAAATAAAAATAAAAATGGATTTATTTTGAAAAAAATTAAAAATAGATATAATTCTTAAAAATATGAAAATGAAAAAAAAAACCTTCTCACACTATCCCTTTCTCTTTTTCTCGGTCATAGTCTAGTGGAGCATAAGCTGTTGGAAAAAACGTGAACGCAGTGCAATTTCAAAAATTTTAAATCAATGTCTTCTTTCAAATAATAAGTTAGACATGCTATGCATATAAAGTAATTAGAATCTTACGTATCTTTTAGAATTAGAAGCACTTTTGAAAAGATAAACTTCGACATAATTGCCACTAAGAATTGCGTCTAGAAGAATTTCAACCAGTTAATCTTCTTTGTTATTTTTTTTCCACAACCGGAATACTAGTGGGCACACATCGTTTAATTCTCCTCTTGGTAACGTCTCCTCGCAACTACAAGAAAAAACCAAGAGCTAAGGTTTGAGATATTAAGCAATAGCCCTATAGGATTTTCGAAGTTTCTTTCTTTAAAATACTCTCTTTAAATTTCTCTGGTGATCTTAATAACAATAGGAACAAGTATCCTATTATAGTGGATGGTAGGGAGTCAACTCTACTTAGATAAGGCTTTTAAATTTGAAACTAGGTCAAAATCTACATCAAAATGCATGAACAATGTGTAACAGGATTTTGCTCAACTGGCCTACCGGTCCTAACCACCGGTCTACCTGTTATGCTGTTTGTAACTAAGTTACGCTTTACCAACTAGCTAGACAAAGGCACCAGTCTGCCGGTCCGCCCAATTCTAGAAGTTTCTATATCTTATTCTACACGAAAATCTTAAATAAAACTTCAGTTTTAATTCAAATAACCCAATAGAGAAGTTATCTGATTAAAATAGTCATATATAGATAATCTCATATCAAATATAATATATATTCAAATAATTCAACATATTTATCTTGAATTAATTCATAAAATTAATTCAACTAATACACTAATATGAATTATTAAATCCCATCAATTGAATTAAAATTAATCTAGGAATTAACATAAGTTACCAATATATAGGAAAAAATACATCGTATCATTATAGGAAATATTATGAGCTATTAAAGTGACTCGATGGACATATATAGATTAAGCTTCTAAAATTATAAAATAACACGTCTCTGACACATTCGTTTTATAATTATCAACTCTTAAGCTATTTTACTAAAAGCTTAAAGTTGAATTCTTAAACTATATAAAATTATGAAACTCTAAAAAGTTTATTGTTTATGACATATCATAATGTGTAATATTCTCATAGGGTATTCATAATCGACTTCAGGATAAAATTCTGTTTTACTTTCCTGATTATTTTTAATCATATATTCCATTATGTCATCATTAGAATACTTACTATTCATAAATAGTATACCATTCAGTTATAACTATGTATCCAAATAGTTGAGCGCTCTAGTTTTTAATTATAGGATAATGCCCATAAGAGAATATCATTAACTCTACAAAGGAGCTATAGATTCCATGTTTATAAATAACAAGTCTACATCAAATAAGAGTCATGTCTTTAACATACCAGCATGCATATCTTTATATAATTCAGGATGTCACTCTTTGGTACATCAAAAGACACAAGTCAAGAATACGGGCCTATTAATTTATTTCAGGATTAAGATATGACACATATGATTGTCTAAAGTGAATTGATTTAAATAAATAAAATTATTAATCAAATCAATTTAACTTTTGTCTTGATCCAGTATATTTTTACCTGTGACAATATATTAATGTTTCTATTAGTGGAGTCCAACTTCGATGATTAAGACAAGTCATCTCCCGTTAGGTATGTAGACAATAAAACAATTTTAACATAAATAAAGCATCCAACTTTATTCCCTTGATTGCGGATCTTTTTGTTTAGATTATCACCTTTAAGATTCATGTCTTTTGCATAATTTATCCATCATATGCACGATCTTAAATGTTTAGATTGATAATTTCAGACTTTAGTTTGCATATAAGATATTCAATAGGAATGAACATAAAGAGGACTATTTGATACATGCAATAATAAACTCGTTATTGATTAAATGTTTCCATAAAACTATTACATTATTCAATATATAGTTTTTAAAAATATAAAAAAAACCCTTATTCTAGTGGGGCATATGGATAGGAGAATGACAGGGGTGGGGGGCAATAGGGTGGAGAGGCCCAATCGGGTGGTTGGGCTCGACGAGAAGGGGGCTGTACAACCATGAGGAGGGTAGAGGAAGGATAATCGAGAGGAGGGAGGGCGAGTAGGTGTAATGACAAGTCGACTACAGGCTACGAAAGAGGGTGGACGACGTGCTAATGGTGGCTAGGATGTTTAGGGATGACGAATGGAGGGTGGGTGGGGAGAAGGGAGGATTGGAGAAGGGAGATGTGGGCAAAATGTACAGGGCTGGCATTGAGGACAGATAGTGGGCAACTAACGAAAGAGGCGGAGGGACAGGAGGATGGAGGAAGGGGTATCGAAACAAGGGGTGGCGGTCGAGTTTGGGGAGAGGGGGTGGCAGATAGGTTTGGAAGGCTTGTTTGGCTGGTTAACATCCTTAGTTTTTTTTTTTTTTTTTTTTGGTCTAAATCAATGGTTGGGATTTGATTGTTTATAACAACAACTGAGATTGAACAGGTCATTTTTGTCATTTCAAACAAAAAAGTAATAGAATTAAGTTCAGGGGTGTGAATGTGATTAGTTCTGGTTTATGGGATGCTTTTGTAATTTAGGTAAAACATAGAGAATGTTAGTATAATTTATCCAAAAACAAAGAAAATTGTAGTAAATAATATTTTTCTAAAACTAATTGCAGTATATAGTAGGTTTTAAAAATATTTGTAATAAATAGTAAATTGATGGTGTAAATAATTTATTTGCTCCCTAATTTATGGTGTAAATAATTTTTATTTGCACTGCAAATAGATTTTAGGTGCAAATAGTTCATTTGCTTTTTGTCAACAGTATAAATAATTCTTATTAATAGAGTAAATAAAATTATTTATATCATAAATCTACTATTTATTATATATATTTTTTACTATGATTTTACTTCACAAAAGTTTCAAAAATCTTATATTTCTCTCCTTCTGGAAATAAATAAATAAATAAAGGATTGGGTTACTCTTCCATGTGGCCCGAACAAAGTTTGTTGCAATTGATTCATTATTTTAGCCCAAATGCTCATGTCGAGGCTGCCAAACTCCAACAATCCTCCTACCAACGATCCTGGCCTGGAATAGCTAGGAGTCTGCTAATGTTGCGGTAGGCTGACAGCTTACCACCGCTAAGCTGGTAAGCTACCAACAGGTCTTATTATTAGCATGTCACATTCGCACAAGGTACTCGCGACTTAAAAGTCTTAATAACACAGCAAACTAGTTACCATCTGATGAAGAAAACGGGTCAAGGAAATATTGAAGAAGGGAATCTTCCTTGAAATCTCTCTCTCTCTCTCTCTCTTTCATGTTTATTACATGCATCAAAAGAAAGGCTATTATTAATAATGGCAGTGACACTTGAAAGGCTATTATTAATAATGGCAGCGACACTTGTTTTTTTTGCTCATTCATGACTGCATGCTGCCACAATAAAGAATTTTGAATCTCAGCAAAGTTATCTTACGTAGGAATTATAGCAATTAGCAGTATTATATTAATGAACGACGCACGGTGGTAAGCAATCCGTACTATTACAAATGTTAGTTCACTTATTTTTGTTTATTCAAGGATCATTTTCGTGTTCACCATAACAAACCATTTCAGTTTTAAAAACACAAGAAGTTCTGCTAATTTTTAATTTAGTACTATAGCAAGAACTAGAGGTGGCCGTGTCGTGTTCGTGCCAATACATTTATAACACAACACGATTAAACTCAACACGAACACGACACGATTAATAAATGTGTTTAAAATACAAATACGAACACGACACGCCTATAACACGAATAACACGACACAATTATTACACGATTAAAAAAATTATTATTTAATTTTTTACTATAAATTGTTTTTATACAATTAAGAAAACTAATAATTAATTTTTTTTATATAATTTTTTTAAAACCTAAATAATCTAAACAGCTTCAAATAATATATATTAATGTAATTAATCTAACACCAAGAAGATAAATAACAGCATCTTAATTTTTTTTCTAATTTTTAAATTGTTAAATACTTTTAACTGTGCTTCCATTTTCCTCTCTCATCAGAGAAGTATGGGCAAATTGCTTGCAATTTGTTTGCAATGCAGACTTCATGGGCGTCCAATGCGGAAGACAGGAGCTTGAGGTATTTATCATAGAAGGATTGAGAGAGAGCTTCATTTACTTTCCATGTGGGACTTTTAGTTTCCAAAGCAAAAAAAGTAATATAAATATAATAGAAGCTACTATTAATTACTCAAAGGAAGCCTGGCAGTGTTGGTGAGGCATGCAAAAAAACTCCTAAGGATGCAAGTTTGAACTTTGATGGGTGCAAAGTTCATAATTTTTTTTATTTTTTTTATTTTAAGTTTAAACGTGCTATAAATGTATGGGCCATGTCGTGTCGTGTTGACACATTTATTGCACGCTTAATTAAGCGTGTTAAAGCGTGCTAAACGTGCTAGCACGAATCCAACACGTTTATTTTTGTGTTATTCTTGCCAACCCATTTATGGCCCAATTAATATTCGTGCGGTCCAAACTTGTTTATATCGTATCGTTTTTGTATCGTGCTATGTTCAAAATTGCCGGCTCTAGCAAGAACAAAGAAATGATATATGAGAAAAAGATAATACGTTGTTGTCTTTCAAAAACTATAACCAAAGTTAAATTAATTTTTGTTGATCCGTCCAACTTTAGCCACTAACCAAAAGCCAAAGAAACAACATTCCACAGAGTGCTAAAAGCCCATAGAGTCCACAGACATCACTCCCCAAGTAAGCATTTTATTTTTTTAAGGATGCAAAGATCTCCAACCTCGAAGGCCACCCTCACCTTTAGACTTGCAATTGGATTTCCAAGCAACCTGCATTGGTGTCCATTTCCTTCGTTATTCTCCACTCTCTGGATCAACTGGTGTGTGGGCACCGGTTAGATCTTTTGGATAATCTCCTTTCAACCATTCTTAGCAGTGGTTTTTTTAATTTTAAAAGGGAGAGCTCAAATAACACTAGTTGGAGATCAAAAAAAAGTCTACTGAAAATAGAACATCTAAGGTCTATTTATAGGCACACAGAGGCTAGGAGTTTAAAGCACAATCCTCCTAAGATTCTCTGCAAATCAGGCCTACTCCACCAAGGGTGGGCGTAGACTTCCTTCCTCTAATGGTGGTATACACGTCTCATAACCAACTCTACTTGTGTGATTTCGTATCCATCTAGTATCTTTCCAAAATCTGATTTCTATTTAAACTAAGATTCTATTTATTTTAACTTTTAAAATAAATATCTTTCATGATTTTTTTAATAATTTAAATTCTCTTATAATTCAAATAATTATCAACAGAATCTATTTCAATGAAGAAGATTTTTATTTACTACAATATAACAAATAGATTACATAAAGATCACGTGATCTAATTGAAACTTAAAACCATGGATGTGGTGCCACGTGGACTCTTAGAATTCTAGTGTGTGGTGCCACACATAGTCCGAATGGATTGTTGTATGAAATTATAACTTTACCCCTGTTGACAAAATTAATCCAATAAAATTTGTATGTGATTCATCTAAAAGAATATCATGGACTTAGCAAGAGGACCCAATAGACATATATAATTTAAGCTCTGATAATTAATTCTAATTTAATTATCTCATAATTAAATTAGTAATAATTATTAACTCCGGTTTGCGTCATTATTGAAAAACAAGGTTGTACTTTTAAATTATATACAGAATTATATAGAACCTTAAACATACATGTTGTCAACAAGTTAGTTCATTTGCATAATTATTTTCCTTGTGATAACACCCTCTACATATTTAGAGCTACGTTTATAGATTTCTGTACAACCTCTCTAATTACATCTTTGCCCATTAATTCTATTAATTCTCTAATGGGCGACTTATTATAAATGGGTAATATTTGATATCCTATATTAAATAGTGAGTACTCTTCACCCAAGTTCCCAAACTAATACCCATAGGAATATTATCTAATCATCCTATCCAGTAAGAGCTATGGATTCTAAATCTATGAATAGTATTCCCAGCTATGGAATTATACAAGTAATTAAATTCTATCCTGGTTTAGGTTTAACGTGTTCCAAACACACTAATGTCTCTATTTAGTAATCATCACATTATTATAATCCGGATAAGATCATTCCACTAGGCTGAGAATAGATTATATCATAATCATAGGTTATATCATAATCATAGGTAAGATAAAGTGTTTAGTTTTATCTTCTAATTATAAACCAAAGTTTATACTTAGTACACATAATCATATCCTCTGTATTGTGAACAGTTCATATGAATGATTTTTGTACTTTTACAAGTATTGGATCCTTTATGATATTTGCATATATATATATATATATATATACATATAAATTCAACAAGAGATACATATAGGAGAATAATAGGAATTTATTTTATTAATCAGGAAATACTTTACATCTTATAAGGACCATGTGGAATTTATGTTATGCTTTATAAGCACCAATTCCAATATTCTTCCACTTGCATTATAGCATATGTGACCTCTCCGAATTCCCATCCCTTCTAAATGACCCTCAAAACTTTTTGTATATAAAGTTTTGATAACAAGATCAGTAGGTTATTCTCCAAATCGATCTTGCAGACTGTCACATCACCCTGCTCCACTAAATCTCTCACGAGATGATACTTCCAATGAATGTGTTTAGCCTTTGAATGGTTTCTTGGTTCCTTTGCATTTGCAACCATAGCACTATTATAACAATACAACGTCTTTGGTTGCACAAGGATAAGGAAAACCTCTAAATCCCTTAAGAAATTATGGAGCCAGACAACCTCTTTTGTAGCTTCTGAAGCCACAACATATTTGGCTTCTATGGTAGAGTCAACAACACATGCTTGCTTAATACTCCGTCACACTATGGCTCCACTATTCAAGGTAAACATACATCCAGATGTTGACCCACTCAAATCTATATCGGATTGAAAATTTGAACCCATGTAACCAACAAGAACAAGGTCTAATCTTGAATACACATGCATATAATTTCTTGTTTTCTGAAGATACTTAAGAATATGCTTCACTAATTCCCAATGTTTATCTTTTGGATTTGACTATACCGACTTATAATTCCAACAGCATAATGAATATTCGGTCTTATACATAACATAGCATACATAAGGCTATCAACTGCTAATGCATATGGACATCTTTACATGCTTTCAGCTTCCTCAAGAGTTTTAGGAGACATTTCCTTAAAAAGTCTAATTCTATGTCTCATGGGCTGAACTTCCTTTTTGAAATCTTTCATAAAATACTTTTCAAGTAGGTTTTCTATATCAGTACAACAATTTGTTCTTCCTGTCTCTAAAGACACAAATACCTAGAACATAATTAGCTTCTCCTAAGTTTTTTATCTGGAATTGTTTTTCAACCATTCCTTGATAGCTGTTAATGATTCTACATCATTCCAAATGATTAGATATATCATCAATATAAAGGACCAGAAAGACTACTTTCTTATCCTTTATCTTCTTGTAGACGCATGGCTCATCTACTAATTGATCAAAACCATAAAACTTAAGCACTTGATCAAATATACTATTCTATGATCTAGAGGCTTGTTTGAGTCCATAAATGGATCTCTATAGTTTGCAAGTTCTTTGCTCTTGCCTTTCCATGATGAACCCCTCTGGCTATACCATGTAAATAGACTCTTCAAGATAGCCATTTAAGAATGCCATCTTGACATCCATTTGCCAAATTTCATAAATGAAATACGTAGCGTGGACAAAGGAATCCTGATGGACTTAAGCATAGCTACTGGAGAGAAGGTTTCCTCATAATAGATCCCTTTAATCTAGGTGTAGTTCTTTGCCATTAGCATAGCGTTGAAAGTTTCAAATTTTCCATATGGTCCTCTCTTTCTTGTATAGATCCACTTATACCCAATAGGCTTAATCCCTTTAGGTGCATCATTAAGTTCCTAGAGTTTATTGACATACATGGGTTCTATTTCCTGGTTCATTGCATAGTGCCATGATTTAGAATCAACATCTGTTATAGGTTGTTGATGGGAGATTGGATCATCAACATTGTCATTAGAAACTTCTACATTAGCCTCTCCGATTCCCATGTACTAATTTGGTTGTCTCACAACCTTCCTTCTATGATATAGCATCCTTGGTTGTTGTTCTAAAAATATAGTCTTACTTTCATTGACTCGTCTCATGGTAATAATTCTCATCATTGTCGTGACTCTATGGGATGATCTCATCTCCTATTAGTTCCTCTAAGACGTCTTTACTTCGAGGTTTATAGTCCTTTATATAATTTTCTTCAAGAAACGTTGCATTTTTTGACCACCACATGTCTTTCTTGGATATCCTACAAAAATACGTACCTCAGTGTGCTATTCCAACTTATCCAGCATCGGTTTCTTAACATGAGCTGAGCACCCCCACGTGTGCAAGTGGCGTAGACAAGGTTTATCAGTCCATAGTTCAAGTGGTGTGTTACGTAGAGATTTAGAATGAACTAAAGTAAGCAGATAGACTACAATTTATAGAGCATATCCCCAAAAAGATGTTAAGAGTGATGAATAGCTAATATAGATCTCATCATGTCAAGAAAAGTCCTATTTCTTTTGATGCAATGCCATTTTGTTGTGGCATTCCTGGTGCAGTAAGTTGTGATGAAATTCCATTGTCTTTAAGCTGACTTTTGAATTCATCATCCAGTTATTCCTCACCATGATCTTAGTGAAGTATTTTGATTTGCTTATCCACTTGCTTTTCAACTTCCACTCAAAATTCTCTAAACTTTTTAAAGGTTTCCAACTTGCAATGCATTAGGTATGGATATCCATATCTAGAGGAATTGTCAATAAATGTGACGAAGTACTTATATCTTCCATGTGCCTGTACATTCATTAGACCATAAACATCCAAGTGTATTAGCTCGAGAACATCCAAGTGTACTAGCTCGAGAAGATTCTTAGCCCTATATCCTTTTGCTGAAAAAGATCTCTTAGTCATTTTACTTTCCAGACAAGATTCACAGATTGGTATAGATCGAACCTTTAACTTAGGAAGATGTCCATCCTTAATTAACCTTTCTATCCTATTTAGGTTAATATGACCTAGTCTTAGATGCCACATATATATGTCATCTTGCAACTTTTGTCTATTAGGACTTAGTTCATCTTGTTGTACAGTTTTAGTGTTATGTAGTGAATGGAAACAAGGAGTTATAACATATAAATTGCCTTTAGTACAACTAGAACATATCAAAACACTATCCTTGAAAATAGAAACACTTTCATTAAAAGAAATAAAGTAAGATTGTTCTGACAATGCATAAACTAAAATCAAATTCATGTTTAAACCAGATAGATAATAGCAATCATTCAAAATTTATTATTCCTAAAATAGAGTTTAACAACTCCCACTCTAACAGCTAAAACTGACTCCTCTGTGCATACTGTGAGCATGAATTCACCATCATGTAGCCTTCTAGTTTCTTGAAATCCTTACAAAGAAGTATAAATAAGATTAGTGGCATCAGAATCTATTATCTAGGCATTAGTAGATTTTCCACCAAACTTGTTTTAAAGAAAAGTACTATACCTTCCTTATCTTCCTTTTTACATTGGAAATACTTTTCATTACATTCTGGGTTTTTAACCTCTTTGTCAGAGTCATCGATGACTTTAACTATGTCCTTCAATGCTCTTTCCCTGTCAACTTTTATAAGTGCACAAATTTTTCAGAGATTAGGAATGTTATCATCCTTTATTTCATGATAAAACTTATCTTGAATTCCTTGAATGTGATAGGCAATGATTCCAAAATCATACTAACAGTCATGGCATCATTGATCATAGCTCCATGATATGTCATCCTGTTCACTAGTTGTAGGAGTTTTATAACATGATTCTCCACTAATGATGTAGGTGCCATCGTACAACCCACAATAGCTTCAATAGCATCTCACTTGACATTGACATTATCTGCTCTATAAAGTACTTCCAAATAGTCCATCATCTGAAGGGAATCTTTGTTTGGTTTGAAGACAAGGAACAAATCCAGCAAAATAGATGCCATGATATAGTGCCATACAATGTCATTCGAATAAAACCATTGATTATAACGGTCTACTTCACTTTGGCAAGCTCTAGGTTTTGAATTTGGTGGACATTCCTTGTGAAACACAAAAAAGTGTCTCTTAACAGTAAGCATGGTCAAGAGTGTATGTTTCCAGTCAATGAAATTATCATAGGTCGAAGTGTTTTTGGTCAATAATAAAGGAAGTAGATTATAGGCCATTATAACTGAAATAAAGTAAATAGACATAATTAATAAATTTGCAAATATCATATGAGACAATAAGAATTTAGTATAATGTATATAAAGCAAACATAGCAAAAATGCATGGATGTATGACACCTAAGAAAATACATCACTACAATGGTCAACACTAGTATCCATGGGTATATGGATCATAGTAGGCAATACTCATAGCCCACTTACCATGCCAGGCCATTCCCGATTGAACTTGGCCACCTAATATCTCATATACAACGAAGTAAACTACTATATCTTTGGTCCATAATCTTAGTCCATAAGAACTCAATTTGTGAGTGTACTAATAGATTCCTGTTGAATGTGCATCCATCGTTTCATACCCTAATAATTTTTACACATTGAGTGCCGCTGTAGGCGGTTAGTCATAAGCTAATAACCAATTAGGGAAACTATCATTTAGAGAAGTAAATAAAGCTTAGCAAACATAGCTCTCGCCATCTGCTCATCACTCTTCTCATAACCTATGGAAACAATGGGATTCTCCTACAAAAGGCTCACCCTATAGAACCTTTCATTATGAGATTCCTACACCCATTAAATGTTTTGTAATTTAGGTTTCTTAAATTTATTTAACTCTTAAATAAATTTAATTTGCAATTTTAAGACAACTAACCTCATTAGATTCCTAAAACTACATGATGCATGAACTTGTTATTATGAGTAGCACTTACTATCATATATGGTATGTTATTAATTATTATGAGCATGGCAATCATAGCATATCAGACATAACAAAAATGCACTTAAACGATTGCAACTATAATACTATGGTTTCACTCAAAAAGATTACAAAAAGAAAACCGTGATGATCTCCAAGTCACCATCTTCTTTGTTGTAGTCCTCCTCTTGTTGTATCTGATCCTTTTGCACTTCCATAAGCATTAATGAAATTTCACAAGTAATAAAGTCTTTTAATACTTTAATTTCATTAATCTTTAATTTTAATTTTAATTCAAATTAAGTGATTCTATTTTTGAAACTCTTTCAAAAATATCTCATTATTTTGATCAACAAGAAAATTAATAATTGATAACATTTATCAAATTATTAAATTCCTTCCATTAATATAGGATTAAGATAATTAAAATTATCTAAAATCTAAATTAAATTTTTAATATTTCCAAAATCCAATTTAAATCTCCAAGATCTTATATGGATAATTTGAAACTCTTTCAAATTTGGAAATTAATAGCAATTTATTTGAAAATATCATAAATTGACCTTGCATCAATTTAAATTTTCAAAATCAACAAATTTTAAACTTTTCAAAATTTAAAGCACGTATGGTGATGGAACATTTTCGACCACCACATGTGGCAACTGAGAGGCAGAGACGAGCAGTTGTAGCAATCGTGGTCACAACTAGGGGGACCGACAGTCCTAGATGCACAAGATACGTACGCCAACTACCTACAATGGGCTTGGTCTTGGGTCGACCCTATGTGCCAGAGGTGCGCGTTGCTTGGAGGGCTCAGCTGAGCCTTATGCCACTCCTTGCCTGTCCACTGTGCTCAAGAAGCATGTGGGTCTCCCTTAGTCCATGCCTGTGGTGCGTGGACCCATCGCTCGCTACACTCGAGGGTATGGCCGGTGATTTTGCTACAGTTTTTAAAAAACCCTAGTTTGTCTTCTTGTACAACAAGAAATCAAACTAGAAGTATAAAATTACTAAAATTAGAATTAGTAAAATTAATGATATCAAGAATTCTTCATAATCTTGAGACTTCATATGCCTCCATCTACAAGAGAAAATTACATAGAAAAATCCGATAGCATTTTTGGCTTACAAAAATTTCTATGAAAGCAATAAACTACTAGGAAGGAAATTACAGTGATGATAGACTGCCCCTCTAGCAAATACACTCGATAACATAAATACAATTAAATCTTTAAGGAACCATAGTCGATATAATTAAAATAAATACTAATCATTGATATAAATAATAATTAACATAAACATAACAAAATAATAACAATAGAAATCATACATTTGATGCATATTTCATAAACACATATAGAACCTAGAGTGCCAACTCTCTAAATATAATCATCATGCAAAAACATCACATACACAGTACACGTATATTAAAGAAGGATATCAGGTGAGACAATTATTGTACATAACATAATCATGAGTCGATTCTAATACCAGTTATTGGATTATAGCTTGAAATCATGTAAAAGGCAACGAGATAGAGTTTTAAAATTTTTCATAAGCTTTTTGGACCCTTCTCATGCTGCCATATACAATAATTGAATAAAATACACACTTACAAGTTTGATAATAGCTCTAAATGATCAAACATTATAAAACTTTCATATCTTTCTCGCTATTTTCCTCTCTTTAGATCAACTGGTATGTGCACACCGATAAGATCTCTTGGATAATCTTCTTCTAACCTTTCTCAGTAGAGTTTCTTTTAACTCTAAAGGGGAGAGCTCAAAGAACACTAGATGGAGGCCAGAGAAAAGTCTATTGAAAATACTCCAAGGTCTATTTATAGGCACATAGAGGCTAGAAGGTTGAAGCGAATCCTCTTAGGATTCTTTACAAATCACGCCAACTCTACCAAGGGTGGGCATGATTTTCTTCCTCCAATGGTGGTATGACATGTGTCATAACCACCTCCAATTGTGTGATTCTATATCCATCTAGTATTTTTTCAAAATCTATTTTCAGTTCAAACTGAGATTTTATCTATTTTAACTCTTAAAATAAATATCTTTCATGACTTTTTTTAATTATTTAAATTATCTTATAATTTAATAAATATCTGTAGAATTTATTTCAACTCTTGAAAAAGATTTGTATCTGCTACAAGATAATAAATAGATTACATGAAGATCACATGATCTATTTGAAACTTAAAACTATGGATGTGTCACTACCTAGACTCCAAAATTCCAGTGTGTGACGCCACACATAGTCCTAGTAGATTGTTGTGTGAAATTTCAATTTTGCCCCTATTGACAAAATTAATCCAAAAAATTTCTATTGATCTATCTATAAGAATATTATGGAGTTAACAAGGGGACCCAATGAACAAATATAATTTAAGCTCTAGTAATTATTTATAATTTAATTATCTCATAATTTAATTAATAATAATTATTAACTTTGGTTTGCACCACTATCGAAAACCAAGGTTGCACTCTTAAATTATATACAACATTATGTGGAACCCTAAACATAAATGCTGTCAACAAGGCCATCCATTGATGTAATCATTTTCTATGTAACAAAACCCTCAACAATAATATTCATATAGGTTTATAGATTTTTGTCTAACCTCTCTGATTACATCTTTGTCTATAAGTTCTGTTAATTCTCTAATGGATGACCTACTTATGAACAAATCATAAATGAGAATTGGGGTAATATTTGATATCCCATAAGCGAGTACTCTTCACCTAACTGCCCAAACTAATACTCATAAGAATATTATCTTATCATCCTATGCAGTAGAAGCTCTTGAATCTATATTTGTGAACAACGTTCCTAGTTACCTATATTAATATGTCTCCAATATACCGAGTTATTGATCGTATATTTATAGATCTCACTTATTGGCAATCAAAAGATAGTAGATAGACTTGATTCCACTAAAATCACCTCAAGAATAAGGTAATATTTATAAAATGATCAAAGAGATAGAATTTTAATTTCTTGTTACGAAATTATACAAGTAATTAAAATTTATTTTGGTCAAAGTTTAATATGTTCCAAACACACTGATGTTTCTATCCAGTAGTCATCACATTACTATAATCTGGATAAGATCATTTCAAGCTCTCGAACTCCTCCCTCGAAAAGAAAAAGAAAAAAAAAAATCCTTCCAAACTCCAACTTCCCATAACTAACTACCCCAAGTAGTTTAGGGCCAATTGCCAAAGAATCCTTGCATGTTATGATCGGTGAACCATTGGAAGCCTACTGATGCTGCGGTAGTCTGGCAGGCTACCGTCACTAAGCTGGTAAGCTACCAACAGATCTCATTAGCATGTCACATTAGGATCAGGACTTATGACTACTGAGTCTTATAACACAGCAAACTAGTTGCCATCTGATGAAGATTACCCGTCAAGGAAATCTTGAAGAAGGAAACTTCCTTGAAATTTCTTATTCTCCTCCCTCTCTCTCTCTCTCTCTGTGTGTCTCTTTCTCGCTCACTATCATTTTTATTATATGCGTAAAAAGGACAGGCAATTATTGATAAAGGCGGCGACACGTGCTTTGTCTGTTCATGAATGCATTCTAGCACAATAAGACTTTTGAATCTCAGCAAAATATATCTTATTGAGAAATAAGAGCAATTAGCAGCACTATATATTCATTTTGCATTCGTACGCCGGCAAACAATCCGTACTATTACAAATGTTATTTAACTTATTTTTGTCTATTCAAGTCGTTTTCACTATCAATAAACCATTTCAGTTTTAAAAAAAGGATATTCTGCTAATTTAGTGCTGTAATAAGAATAAAAAAAGGATGTATAATTAAAAAAAAACGATATTTTGTTCTCCCACAAAAACTACAACTAAAGTCAAATTTTTGTTGTTTCCTTAATTTTGAAAGCTATACTTAATTTCTTGGATTAATAAACAGAAAAATACTTCTTTATTGAAAAAAAAAATGCTTTTTCCAATAGACCCACATGTTACAAGACTTCAATATAAAATAACAAAACTTCCATAGAAAATTATAGTTTTATGTTTAATAGAGCTCATTAATTCTCGGATTCGTTCATTAGTTTATGTTTGGTAACAAACTTGAACCAATTTGATAAAAGCATGTTAACTGCCGTTTCTTCTTTCTTCTTCTCCCCTTTATCTCTTCATTCACCAAATTAATTAAGGTAAACATATCATAATCTGTTTGCCGGTGTTTAGCAATGCATTGTACATACAAATATAATTAATGGTCGTTTTCATATGAGAATCCTTTTTTCTTTTTCTCTTTCAAATTGTTTAATCAATGAATATAAATTTTCAAGAAATTATGACTGCTATCTTAAAAGCTAGACCTGACACGATCTCAAAGTATCGGTGCTATTTCCACACTTTCAATTTAATTTGACATCCTAACTCTGAATCTCAATCCTTAAAAAAAAATGGCAAGGAAAGAAAAATAAGGAGAAGCTAGCAGCATTAAGGCACAATTGTATCCAACCGACCAGAAAATTTCTATCATTATTCTTAAGTATATTATTTGACTTCCAACATCAATTCAATGAGTTTTATTTTTACTCGTTCAGTTCAATGAATTATGACACACATGTAACAAAGACCATCCGGGAAGACTAATTTTGCAGCCTTACTTGTCAAAATTGTCTTCATTGCCACAAATTAAGACGTCCTGATCTATGTCAAATAAATGTACTACAAATGATCCACGCAAAAAACAGCTCACAAATGTGTAAAGCATTGTTTGTTTAAATCACACTGCAGTAAGATTATGTTATGTAATTACCTCTCTCTCATATAAGTTAATAACTGAAATAAAAAGGCAAATTAAGTTTTCCGGTCTGACACACACATACAAATTTATATACAAACATACACACATATACATAAACTTAATTTTAATTGTTAAATAATGTAAAGAGAGACGCGCAGCTATACATTCTATGTTTCACATTATATATCTTCTTTTTTTGGGTAGAAATATCCTATATAATATTTATCTCATATATTATATAGTCTTTAAAGATGATCACATATAACAAAATGAACCTTGTATATCAATATATATACATATAAGATTGCATGGCAAATCATCTCGACAGTTAAGGCCTTCATGGATCGAATTTTACAAATTAGGGGTTAATCTGTAATTTAATTCGTATATATCGTTTTGGGAGAATTTCAATCCAAATTAATTTGTGAATACCCCAATCCAATTTAAAAATCACGGATCTTGCAGATTCACAGATTAAGCCTTTAAATTTATAAAAAAAACAATTAAAATTAACATAGTATATCATGACATATTTAATAAAATCTAACATATACTAATAGAATGCAAGTCTTTGACAACAAAACTAAATTGTAGAATTGCAAACGATTATAGCTAACAAATTTAAATAAACTTTAGACATGAGTATGTGTCATGAATAAATAATGTTGTTCTTTGTTGTTAGGTTTTTTTTTTTAATTGGCATAATTAGATTATAATTATATAAAAAAGAAACAATTATTTTTGTGAAAAATTGAAGAAAAATGTCAAAAAAGATTCTAGAATGATCTAGAATTTTCTAGTAGATTTTTCCCTTTTATAAAAGATTTTCAAAGTCAAAATCAAATTCAAATTACATTCAAAGTCAATCTCATCCTGAGGAGCAAGTTTGATTTAGAAAAGGGTTGGAAATTTGAATTAAAAGAGGATTTATCTCTTATTTATAAAAGCTGAGGCTTGGATGTAATTTAGTGATTTTAAATGAAAAATATATGATTTAGGGTTGAAAGCATAGGTTCCAAAGGCAATAAGTTTTAAAATTCAAGTTCAAATATGACGCAACAAATTCTGCAATGATTTGAATTTTGGATAAGTTTTCATTACCCATAAAAAGAGGACGAGTCTGAGACTTTTTCACACAATTTCCAAGAGGCAAACAAGCATTAAGATAAATAGTATTCATTTAAGTATTCTTGGGAGAAGGTGCTTCATTTTTCAGAAGAAGAATTTGTAGTCTTCGAAAGAAGGCCTTCTATTGTTGACGAGCGTCACTTGGAGCAGAGATTAAAGTCAAGTAGTGCTCACTAAACAAGACCATAAAAAGCACAGCAACATAGGCGTCAATCACTAAAAGGGAGTCTTAAATTGAATAAATCTAATTGGTGTTTGTACACAGTTTTTTCTTAGTGGATTGTTCATCTAAGCGTGGCACCGTAGACGTAGGTTTTTAATTGAACCACAATAAAATTTGTTGTATTCTTTATATTATCTTTTTTCTTAACACCATAATGAAAATGTTACACATATAATTATCATGACATCATAAATATTATAAAAATAAGAAAATATGCAATAAATTTGGACTAGGGAAAAAAAAGAAAAGGGAAAAAAAAGAAAACCTAATTAAACTTGGACTAGGGTTTTTTATACTCATCTAAACTATTTTCTTCATAAACCTATAAATATATCTTTAAGCCGCCAAAGCCTTCATGTTCTCTTATTTTTCTGCCGAAGAAATTGTCTCCCTCACCTTTCTCAAAATTCACATTCATAGGCCTCTACCATCACTCAAAATTCTCCAAGTCTCTATCATCTCTCTACCCCCCGAAGCTGATATCTCGTCATTCATCCTTCTTTTCTTTCCAACCATGGTAGGAAAGATTACTTTCTGAAGATTGTATGTACAAGATTTCGTGGTTGTAGAAAGAAAACATAAGAATTTAAGGTACGGTTTAAAGGTTTTCATGGTTTGGAGTTTTTATGATGACATGTGACAAACTTTGTAAGAAAATTGTTCTTTTATGTTGTGAATGTGTACACACATATGTTTTTATAAAATATAAATTATTTTGTTTATTACTTTGACTATCACAATATTATTTCATGGTTGAAAGCATTTATGTTCATACGATATCATGAAATTACATGAAAATAATGTTTTGTTGCCGGAATGTGTCGTAATTATTTTAGGGTTTTCGGTTATTCAATAAGATTCTTGGTAATGTTTTGTATTCGAATGATTTTATTTTTTCACAATTTTTAGATGTGATACACGTGTATACATATGTTGTGAATGTCTAAAATTTTTTCTAAATTTTCTTTCAATATATTTTAAATCTTACGAGCTTTCAATCAAACATTGCTCATGAAATTTTATTTGCTAGTAGATTTTTGTTTGTTCTTTGTAAAGTCTATTTTATAGGACAAAAGATGTCTTTTGATTCTATAAAAAAATTATAAGTCATTGTTGATATGTTAACTAAATGTGTATAAATTTTTAACTTCATATCTTTATTATGTTTTAGGATAAAATTCATTGATTGCTAAGTACTCTGTGGTTATGAATGTTTACCTGTTATGCTCTATATAATTCGTAAGGTAATAAATCATACTTTTAAATGTGTCTTATATGATTTACTCTTTTTCTATCATTTATTTATATGTTAAGCATGTCACATAAAATTCCAAAAACATATCATGCATATTAGATTCTATAAAAATATTTGAATGAAACATATTCGCTGTTTAGCATGCCTAATTTTAATATTAATTCTAAATTCGAATGTGTGTTTTGAATTATTTTGAATTTATTTGAAATTGAATTTTTAGATATATTATGATTTTATATTTCTATTATGTGTAGTAATTTTTATAAATTATTTTATAGCATAAATGATTTAATTCATAATTTTCAATTGGGACTGCTCACTACCGAGGTTTTGTTGGTAGATTTTGTAGTATTGATTATGTAATTCATTTAAATTATCAAATAAGATTTTTATGGTTAAAAAAAATCTGAGAGTTATATATGTGTTAACTTTATCCCCACAAATTTTCATACTCTAATTGAATGTAAATCGAAAGATATAAGGTGATGAATCGTTGAAGGTCAGTCAGTTTTTGTGACTAGCATAGTTACTTAAATGTTTTGAAAAATTGAAAAAGGTGATTTGGATTAATATTTTCAAGAGAAGAAAATTTGAATGATGTTTTTATATGTTAGCTATACTAGAGAATAAGTCTTAGACTTTATGCATGTTTATAAGTTGAGATTAATTTCTCTAAGTGATCAAGCTAAGTTTTTTGTCTTTATATTTCTTGACTCTAAGTGCATCTTTATGACCCAAAGATGCCTATTTCATTAAGAATGATACATGATGATATAATATGGCATTAAATGATATCATAAACATGAATATTAATTTTATGTATTATATGAATGATTGACATGAACACTTCAAAAGGTAAACATACTAAGAACTGCTGCTACGTTACCCAATTTAAGGTCTAGTAAACAAGCAAGTTAAATAAATACATTCTCATCTACAACGTGATAAAGTTTATGAAAATATCAAGCAATTATTTATAAGCAAAGGTTTGTTCCTACTTATCACTTATGCAATATTAAAGGTAATATTTGACCAAAATGCCTTAAATTCTTGAAACCATTGAAAAGTGGCATGATAAATAATTTATTGTTTTCTTCCAAATTAAAAAGGACCCCTAGACCCAAAATTGATTTAACTATAAATTTTAGAAAAATTTTGATTAAAAAGTCTAATTTATATGTAAAAGAAAAACCTGAGACATATGATGCTTTCAAAGATTTGTACATGAAATTAAAGACTGAATAGCAATATAAATTTCTAAGGCACTTAATACTCCTAGGTTCAAATCACTTAGGAAAGAATTTGAAATTTGCATTGTTTGATTTGCATATTAGTTTCTTTGCATTTAACGCATGCATATTGCATTAGGTACATATTAAGTTCATGTTTATTTGTTTTATACATAGAAAAATTTGAGAATCTAGTATGAAAAAATAGTTGGCTCAATATGGATTATTTGAAAAGACTGTATGTTTGTGCATAAAAGAATCTTGGTTATTATAGAACTTTAATTAATTGATTTATGTGGATCAAAATTATCATATTTTAGATAGATATTGGAGAATAATGTAACCTTAGTCTTGATCTGTTTGAATTACGCTTCAACTGTTTTCCTAATTTTTTTTATGCAAATATAATATATTATATTAAAAATAAATAATAAAAAGAAAAGAAGAGAAAAAGAAAAAGGATAAAAGCTGTCCATGAGTAATCTGGGCCTATGTATTATCAGTATATAGAGAATGATCTACCATGGGATGAAAGCCTCCCAAGTGTAATAAAGTTGAATGTAATAATATTAAAATAAATAGAAAATATATTTTCATATTATATGTTTTGAGATAATCAGGATAGTTGGAACAGGTTTTCAAAATTTTTAAGATGACAGTTTGCAAAGTTTAACAAGCTACATTCAAGTATGGTATATTTTCTCACACACATACTTTGACTATATTCTTGGTAAATTTAGATTTGATTTATGCTTAAGTTGTGATGATTTGAAGATAATCTATGTTCAAACGACGAAAAAGAAGTGTTATTTCTCACCAAAAATATTTATTATGCTTCATGTTTGTTTTCTTCATTTTAAATTTTTTTTATTTGCATGTACATATTCACACTAGACACAAAAAAGGCATTGTCATAACATTGTCAAGAAACTGAGTGCATTATGTCTTTAGAAATTTTGTTTGTCAATAGTTCTTAAGTTTATAAAAAAAAAAAATGGTTTGAAAATTTTTTTAAAAGGATTATTTGATTCATGGGAGTAATGATTTAAATCAATGTCATGCGGAATGTTTTATTGATTTAAAGGATCTTTATTTCTTTACTAGTTTCAATGCTTCTTTATGAATTATTTTGTTGAGCTAATGACTTTTGACATTTTTATAAACAGGTTATCGGTTTTTTTTTTTTTTGGTGATTTTGATTTGGGTTTTGCCAAATATACCAAAGAGAGAAATTGTTAGGTTTTTTTTTTTTTTTTAATTTAAATTCTCATAGTTGGCTTGTAATTATTCAAAGAAAAAGACTAACAATAATTTTTGTGAAGAAAATTGAAGAAAAATGTCAAAGAATCATGATGATCCATAATTTTCCAGAATATTTGTCCACATTTCTAGAAGATTTTCAAAGAGAATCAAATTCAAATCACATTCAAAGTCAATCTCATCTTGAAGAGCAAGTTTGATTTGAAAAAAGGGTTGGAAATTTGAATTAAAGGAGCATATATTTCTTGTTTATAAAAGTTGAGGCGTGGATATAATTTAGTCGTTTTAAATAAAGAATATCTGATTTAGAGTTGAGATCACAAATCCCAACAGCAAATCTCATCAGTTTTGAAATTCAAGTTCAAATATGATACAACAAATTCTACCATGGTTTGAATTTTGCATAAATTTTTACAAAAGAGGACGAGTCTGAAACTTTTCCACATAGTTTAGAGAGAAAAAACAAGCAATAAAGCAGTGAGTATTCATTCAAATATTTTCAGAAGAAGGTACTTTATTCTTTGGAAGAAGAATTTGTAGTTTTCAGGAGAAGACGTTCTACTGGTGACGGGAGTCACTTGGAACAGAGATCAAAGTTGAGTGGTGCTCACTAAACAAGGCCATAATAAGTGCCACAACATAGGCGTCAATCATTAAGAGGAAGTCTTAATTGAATAAGTCCAATTAATGCCTGTAAACTGTTTGTCTTAGGGGATTGTTCAACATCATGGTACGGCCCCGTGGACATACATTTTATAACCAAACTACGATAAAATATATTGTGTTCTTTATTTATTTTATGCATAGATAATTTTTAATTAAAGTTTAATTGAACTTTAATTAAAAATTCAGTAATTTGCTAAAATTAGATCTTACATTTGTAACTAGGCTAACCTTTTTCTTTAAAAAAAAATATAAACTTAAGACATAGTACTATAAGAGCATAAGTTTATATATCTATTAAAATATTTTATATATAATTTATACAATATATTGCTTAGATTTATAGGTTATACGGATTGTGAAATACGGATTGAGTACTACATATTGTCTTAAGAAAATCTCAATCCAAAACTGATCTGTATTTTTTATAATCCAATCCAATTCAGATTAAATTGGATTGAATGGATTGAACAGATTGGCTGATTCCATAAATAATCTATTGTGGCTATCCCTGGTAAGGCTGTGTAATTGTAATAGAAATGATAAAATTTTGGTGAACGATGATGATTGAGGTATCAAAATAAACGATATGAAAATAAAGTCAGACGACTTTATGGCTTTTAAAATACCAGACTAGGTATATGACGGTCTAGGCATATATATATATATATATATATATATATATATATGTGGTCCCTTGCATGAATCCAACAAATGTATGGGGAAAAATAATAAACGATCAAGTTGGACTTTGTATGTGTGTCCGTAATGTTTGGAATTAACCACGTTGGATATGATTGCTCGAGATAAGTACGTTATTGGATTTTTAGCAGTTCTTGATTAATCGGCAAAAGTACAATGTTAATACTTAATAATATGGGTATAAACATATTTTTAATTAGTTTATGCATAACTCTAACATGCATTTTCTCTTAAAAAAAAAAACAATGCATTCCTTGTTTTTTCCGTGTATTTTTTTATGGTGGGGATCTTATTGTACAAATTTTCTCTCAGCAACTCAAAAGGTTGAAAACTCAAATGTTTGAACGATTCAATTAATGTAAGATGGATGAAAAATTATTCTTCTTTATCAAACGGAAATTCCAATTCTTATCCTTATATCTCAACCGAACATCATGTCCTTTTTTTTAAAAAATTTTTCTTTTCTAATGGACTACTTCTCACTGTTTTTCCCCCATTTCTGAACTTAAGGTTGGGATTTGAATTCAATCCCTCAAAATGCATTAAGGTATGAAATTATAGTTTGGGTATACCTGTAACTACATCATATGTGTACTTCAATTGATTATTAGAAAAGTTTACATATAGCATAAAGATTTTTGTGATTGCAGCTTGGATTTATATGGAACCTCTTTTGTAGTGCTCCTCATTAAATCTTTATTTTTGATTCTCTATTTTATTTTGTTATTTAATTTTTTTATATTATCCTAGATGTTCATACTCTAATGAGTCGTAACCCTTCACCAAAGACGCCTTTATTTTCTCCCTCTCTTTCTTTCTTTCTTTCTTTCTTTTTTTTTTTTTTTTTTTTTTTTAATCATAGATCATGTGCCTCTTAACTCTAGGCCAAGAGCCTCCAAACATTAGGCTATGCATCTACTTCTTCTAAGGCTAGGCGCCTCTAACAACCAAGGCGTGCACCTTCAAAAATTCTTTGTGCCCTTTTTCGTGCCTTTGGCGTCAGTTCTCTAAGCCCCTTGCTGCTTGACGATCATTTTATGAAATCAAGGGTTAATTATATATTTATACTCCTTAGTTTTGATTATTTTAAGTTTATCTTTCTATTTGAAGAAACTACAAAAGTATTATTTGAATTTAAAAAAATTATTTCAATTTTATCCCTTATATATTTTTTAGACCAAAAACTGTAGAGATAAGACAAAAATACTTTTAATTACACGTAAAATGTTTCTAAAATATATTTTTTCTTGAGAAAATTTTTTAAAATATATTAACATTCAAAAAGCCATAAGACTTAAGATCCTTTTTTTTAAAAAAATTGATACTTTATTTTAGGAATTTTTATGTTTTTAGATCTATAAGATATATTTTCATAGTCGTTTAAAGGTAATTATGTCGTTCTACCTAATTGTTTTATTCATAGAGACGAAATTGAAAAAGTTTTTAAATTCAAAGGATTCTTTTATAATTTTTAAAAATAGAAGGATAAATTAAAAAATAATTAAAACTAAGAGGTATAATTATGTAATTAACCCATCAAATCCATTTTATAATTCTTTTCCTAATCCAATATTACACGAAATTCTTGCAATATCTGATCTCATATATAGACTTAGAAAATGAATAGAATTAACATATCCACATAAGGTACTGTAGTTCATTTTAAAATGGACTAGTTTGAAGATCATAATTGACAAAATTGGGTGGAATTCCCCATCAAAATACCGTAATATGACCTCGAACACTAATAAAATGCAAGCACGAAATATTATTAGACGATAGATTTAAACACCAAGCCCCTAATATCCACCCATCAATTCTTTCCCACTTATTGCATAATATATCAATATCTAACATTTTTCCTTAATTCTTCCACTTGATGACTGTTCATCACTAACCACTATTTGTAGAATTCCGTACAAAAGTCTCAAATTCAGTAACGAATGTCCGTACCGCGATTGAAGTTATGAACAACGTCTCTGTCCTTTTTTTAATGCTTATATTATATTATATTATGAGCTGTGTTGATCATCATCATCATACGCACGTCTTGACACCAAGAGCTTTGGCTTACGCAAATGAAATGTCTCAGTTTGGACTTTTGTAGCTGTTTGATTCTTGCCCTTCGGTCCAAGCAATATTAGAAATTAGAAAGCAGTTGCTTTTTCTTTCCCGCGATCTCAGCAGAGTAGTTAGCATTCAAAGAGTACATGTTTCTTCTTTATATATAATGTTAATTTAATTGTCTCTCTAGTCAAAAACATGTATAGTAATTAACTTCCGAGGCCAGCGATCGTTGCATAATGATGTGCATAGCCAACGTTTCAATTGCCGGCCAAAAATTCCGAATGAAATTAGAGATTTAGACTTTGGTTGCCCACTTGTACAAGAGGGTAATCAGGGATTTAGGGTTGGTATTGGTCCTCAGCCTAAAGAGTATTTCAAAAAAAAAAAAACTTAATTTTTGGTCGGTTTGGTTACTGATTTGATGTTCTTAAATTCTTAATAGACCAAAAAAAAAAAAAAAATAGACCATTAAACATATGAAATTTTCATATTTTTCAAACACGGTTTCTATGGATTATTATTGTAAATTTTAAAATAGTAAAGTGCACTCTATAACAATAAATAATTTTGGATATTATCTTCATGGATAAAAAAACTGGTAATATTTTAACATTACTTTGTCGGTGTTAAATTCAAATTTTAAAATCATATGAAAACTTTGTTTCTCTGTCAAATGTTAAAAAAAAAAAAGAAAAAGAAAAGGTACTTAACCAAACGAATAATACTTAGAGGTGTATTGGTTTGATTTTCTCTAAAATATTAAACTGATCAAACTACTTAGAAACAAGTTTTACTTTTGATTTAGTTGGTAGTTTTTACTTCCAAGCCAACCACACCGAATACCTTTGAGCAAAGGATCCCATAAAAAATTACAATAAAGACGCGCAATAGGTTACTATTTTCTTATTGCTTTTTACAGGTACACATATAAGTAGACGGTATTATTTTTTTAAAATAATTCATATAAATATTATTTTTTTAACTTAATTTCTATGTATGTCATAAAATCTTGAACGTGTTATGCGTGACTTTTTTTTTTTTTTTTTTTTTGTCCTTCCGGATATATATAGATTTTTTTGTCCTAGACCGAGATATTATTTTCGTGTCCTAGAGATGTCCCTTTGGGACACGTCTCAGTAGGATTTTTTTTTTTTCCCTTCTTTTTCTCTCTCTCTCTCTCCTCTCTCTCTTTCTCTCCTTTCCAGCATTGACGAGCTGCTGGGAGCCAAAAAACAAGGACAAAAACCAACAGCCACAACCACAACCACAACAAACAAGATCCAAAACGAGATCTAGAATAACAACAAATTTAATTTTTACAGATAAAAGAAACTTTTCTTTTTTCTTCTTCCTCTCTCTTGTCTCTCTCTTTTCCTAGTTTCTCTCTATTTGGAGTTGTCCCATCACTGGCGGAAACCACCAGCCGCCTGCGTTCAACGTCCAACAGCCTGACGACTGATCCGGTGCTTTAGATATGGTTTCGTGTCATCGGTGGACGAGAATCTTGGCGGACGGATCTGGTTTCGCCTTTTGTTTGGAGTTGGGATCTCGGCCTTAGATTTGGCGGACGGATAGTTACATGAACTGATCGTAAACTTCGCAGTTATACTTTCTCTAAGGTAGTTAGTATTGCAATAAAAATCTACGTTCTAGTTTTTAAGATGAGGCTTATACATTTCATTGTTCCCTTTTCTGATTGGTGCAGTCAATCAGCCCAGTTAAGGTAGATGAGTTCACCCTCAAGAAGAACATTCTTTCTTTGTTCGCCTGATCGTCAAGGAGTCGAGCCTACCATACCAAGTATCATCTACTTTTAGGGGATCATTTTTCCTTGGATCCCATTATCATGTTAGAGTTCATCCGAGTACGATCAATTTTGCCAGTTTGTAGAGAGCAACTTTGTTCCAGTGGGTAATTAGTTATGAGAGCTAACAAAAACCATAGAAGTTGATTTTGCTTCAGGGATGGAAATGACTCAATGACATTATACATTTCTTGTATAATAAGGTTTTATATTATTTGTGATTGAAATTATATGATGGAAACCAGAGAACACCCTATATATTTATATCTATATACATCTCAATATATATGTATAATAAGTATGTATGTATAGTGCTAACAGATACTACATATCTTCATATCTTTTTGGTTCTCTTAGATGATTATAATAACACAAGTACATGGATAGAAACTAAAGGTTCGTTTGGTAAATGGATTTGAATTAGTGATTGATTTGAGTTAGTGTGATTTAAGTTACAATTTGAGTTAGTGATTTGAATTATTATCTGAATTGACGTTTGAATATGCATTTAAGTTTAAATCTGAGTATGAAATAAAATTAGAATTTGTGTTTAAAAATATAGTAAAAATAGTTTTTAATTTATCAATAAATCTAATAAAATTTTAATGCTAATGATCTTAAAAAATATACAATATAGATATTAATTTATTCCTCTCTTCACTGTGAACACAATAAAAAAAGAATCATCTCAATTAGATAACAAATGAAGAAGTTATGATTTTTTTTTCTCAAATATAGAAGAGAGAATTTTAGTGTTTACTGTAGCAGAGATATCCGAGTATCAAAAGTTTAAGGGAAGTCAAAACTCTAAAAATTTAGATTCTTGATACTCAAAAAATTCAAAATTTGGGAGAAACAAATACGTATCTAACGAATTCTTAATACTCGAATCTAAATTTGAGTCCAAAAAATTCAAAAAAATTTTGAAACAAATGAACCCTAAATATACTGAAAACACTTAAAGAAAATCTACGTACTTAGGACGTGAAAATGGACAAGAGATCCGAACTAGTATCAACGTTCATATATATATATATATATATATATATAAATCAAACTAAGCTCAAATTTGATGCATTTTTTTTCTTCGTTACGTGATTAAGTTTCCTTTTGTAATTTTCTTTGAATGTGCATGTTGATGGCGACCGCGTTTGTACGTGGCTGCTGCATAACTTTCAAAAATTGCAAATATAGACCCCCGTACGAACTTGTACGTATGGTAACAAATAATTAAGAAAGTGATATGTTTGACAAATATATCCCACACCCCTTTGGCCTTTTTGCTGAAAAGCACATATAAATACGAGCATGTGGTTCTCTCATACTTTAACTTGACCTAAAAGACGGTATGTGGTATAGAAGATAATAATTATAGATTTAAGCAGATCCAGAGATTATCAGAAATAGAAAGAGAAAGAAATATGGCCAAAGAGAATTCCCTTGAATATACGCCAACTTGGACTGTTTCCATATTTGCTTTGTTTTTCTTCCTTCTATCTTTCATCATTGATGCCGGTCTTCATTGTCTAACCAAGGTAATATCTGTACATACATACATATATACATACATACATACAAACATACATGTATGTCTCTATTTGCATATGTTATATGCTGATCCCTTATTTGCACACAAACGATTAATTTTGATCCTTTGAAGACATGGGGTTTAATTGTTTTTGTTAATTTGATGATCAGTCTCTCAGGAGGAGGAAAAGAAAGTCTCTCAATAGGGCTTTGGAGAAGTCCAAAGCAGGTAATTAGTAAACTATATGTAGGCATATTTACATGTCACGGTCTTTTCTTAAATGTACATGTTTATGATCTTTATGATATGAACTGTTTTGAATTTGGTTTAAGAAATGATGAAGCTGGGATTCATATCACTGCTTCTGTCGGTGTCGGAAGTACCGATATCGAAAATCTGCGTAAGCCATAGCGTGGCAAACTCTTTTCTTCCATGCGAGAATCCCTTGGAGTCTGCAGAACCAGCTGTGGCATCGGCAACACAAACTTCTTCTTCTCCATACTCTGATGAATATGATCATGAGCCTAACACAACAACAAGTCTTTCGGCGGAAACTACGGACGAAGATCAAAATTACTGCGAATCAAAGGTAAAATCCAGTTAAAAGGAAAGATAATAATTCAATTTTTCGTGCCTAGTGCCATTATTTCAGCTGATTGCAAAGTCTGATTGTGTAGTCAAACAGAAGCTATATTTGCAAAAAAGTCCATAAAATGAAAAGTGCGTTGAACTTGATTATTATTGTGGTCCACTATCATAATTCACAAGTTGCACCAGCATCAGCGTGCGATTTTTCTAATTCTCAACTTTAATTCAAATATTTTGTTTTGAATAATAATAATAATAATAAGCTTTGGTGTTTGGATTTCCAGGGAATGGTTTCTTTGATATCAAGGGAAGGAATTTTACAGCTGAATATCTTCATCTCTGTGTTGGCCGTGTTTCATGTTCTTTATTGTCTCATCACGATGTTTCTTGGGATGGCCAAGGTTTCACACCTAGGTTTTTTACCGTTGGATCTAGTCAAAATTACATAAAAATAAAAAATAAAAGCATGAAAAACAGATGATTTTTTATACAAATCCTATGGCATAAAAACAAAAGCCGACTGAAATTTTGTTTTGTTTTGTTTTTTTTTTTATTTTAATTCCTCTCATAGAAATATCTTATAGTTATGTTGTGTAACGAAGTCAAAATTTAGGAAATTAAATGATAATCATAGGGCTTATATAAATCACAAAAAAATAAATAAATAAAAATAAAATTGGGCACATAATTTAAGGGTCGATAATTACTTGTTACTAATGACTAATGTAATTAGCAGATGAGAAGATGGAAAGCCTGGGAGGACGAGACTCGAACACTTGAGTATCAAATTCTCAATGGTACACCAACAACACTGATCGTCAATAACTTACCTCTATATATAGCAATTAATTATAGTGTGTATGTATGTGATTATATTGCATAATTCATGCACAATTTAATGTCGTATATACATGCATTTTACAGATCCAAGAAAGTTCCAGCATATAGATCAAACATCATTTGGCAAACGACATTTGAAGTTCTGGAGTAAATACCCTTTCTTGCTTGGCCCAGTAAGTAGAATGTCAGTATCCCAGATGGCTATTCACTATGCCAGAATTTTGGGACATTTTATCAGAAAAGTCAAAAAGGGGAAAAAATCAGCTATTTATTTGCCTTTACTTCCCACACAGCTCTAGACAAAACCAACAATAACAAGGAGTTCAAAGTCAAATATTATTTATCACGTGTTTAACATTCATCAAAATTTCAAAGATTTTGAACATTTAAAAGTAGAAAAAACTCAAATATTATTTATCACGTGTTTGACTTTCATCAAAATTTCAATGATTTTGAACTTTTAAAAGTAGAAAAAACTTGAAAGCATTTTGAAATTAGTAATAATTGAGGGCATGTTTATATCTGTATATAAGAAGCAGCAGAGCAGTGAAATGCCAAGACATGTCATGATAGAAAAACAGAATTTTTTTTTTACAGTATGTTTGCAATGTTGTTACTATCATGTAACAACTATGTGTAGGTTTGCTTGGCTCGACAATTCAGCGGCTCAGCAATCTCAAAAGTCGACTACTTCACTCTTCGGAACGGGTTCATTTCGGTAAGCTACAACAGATAAAACTTCATCAACAGGAATGAACAACATCCAATTGTTGGGTTTGGTGCCCTAAAAGCTGTGATATTATACATATTCTTAATAAATAAATAAAGTAATATTTATAATTATTTTGGTTGCTTATATGTGTTATTAATACATTTATAAACATCAAGAAAATTTCATGATTATTTATGTCACTATAAATTTAACATATACGTGTTATATGCTTAGGGATAAAATTTATAGATAATAAGGACTTGGAGAATTTGAAACCAAGAAAGAGAGAGTTAAATTGCAACTAAAATGCAAGCATTAACCAGGAATGATACCTGCAAGATTAAATGAAACACCTAAAAGATCAGGGCTAGATATTAAATTGTTGTTTCTAACAATATGCCAATGTTTATAAAATCCTATTGACTTGCCAGCTTTAGCTCTGAAGGTTTCTTTCTTGAGTTTCCACAGGCCAACCTTGCTGAAGGCAGCAACTTCAACTTCCAGAAATTTCTCGCCAGAGCCTATGATGATGACTTTGAGCAGGTTGTTGGAGTCAGGTAATGACCATTTCAACAACACGACTCGAATTCGTTGAGTAAAAAAAAAAAAGGAAAAGAAAAGGGTTAAGGATAACATATAAACAAAAATGTTACTACAGAGAATATTGACTCTGGCACTCACTCTTGCAGATTCTGGATCTGGATCTTCTGCGTTCTTTTCATATTCTTCAGTGCGCACGGTAATATGATTAAATGCCATTTTAAATATCTGACACAATACTTTGCATCATAAGTATGTTTTGACTGAATTGTTAACATTTTATCTGGTTTGTCTGCAGTGTTTTACAACCATTATTGGCTGACTTTCCTTCCTCTAGTGGTACGCTTGCAACTTTCGTTTTCTTTACCCCTTCAAATTGAGTTGTTAAGCTTTCCGTCATTTTGACATGCTTGTTTCAATCAAATATAAGAGTTTTGTTGACCGTCCTTCGTTCCATGCGTTCCATTGAAGATTATTCTGGTTGTGGGGACAAAGCTGCAAATCATTATAACCAAGATGGGTTTGGAAACTTACAAGCAGAACCATGTCATTCAAGGAAGTTTTCTTGTGAAACCCAATAATGATCTGTTCTGGTTCGGCCGACCCCATTGGCTTCTTCATCTCCTCCAGTTTGTCCTAATCCAGGTACTTATGACACATCGCTAACGTTTTTCGCTTTCGTAGAACTAACTAATTTCTCAGGAAACTACTGAATTGTGTAATAAAATTTTTACTCTGTTGTGGTTAATATTAGTCCTACATGAGTTTATGTTTCTGCAAATGGAAAATGTAAAAAAAAAAAGAAGATTAAAAGCTAATTGTAACATAATTTGCAGTAATAAATGGAAATTTCTTGTATATGGACGATATCAACGGTTATAGATCAAGATATGTTTAGTACTAACGAAGACGGTTGGATTTAATCTGCAGAACTCATTTCAGCTGGCATTCTTCACCTGGACTTGGGTAGGTATCTTAAGTTGTTAAGCTTAAGATATAGAGAATACTTAAAAAAGCTGATCCAAATTGACAATAACAGTTTGAATATGGTCGAAGATCTTGCTTCCACCGCGCGGAGGAGGACATTGCCATAACGATCTCCATGGGAGTCCTTGTGCAGTTCCTTTGTGGTTACCTCACTTTACCTCTTTATGCACTTGTTACTCAGGTACTAGCATATAATATTGAGTAAAGTATGTCTTCAACTTCTCCTTCTCCAAAACCATCAATTGTTAATTTTGTAAATTTTTGCAGATGGGCTCCGGCATGAAGAGGGCGGTATTCACAGAGAACGTGGTGAAAGGCCTTAAAGTCTGGCTCAAGAATGCAAGAGGGAATCTGACAAAGAACAGCTCCATCTCCAGTCACAGACCCTCGATTTCCTGGCACTCCAACATATCGGATTCAGATGAACAAGATAAGAACATTCCGGAACAACAACAACAACAGCAGCAGCAGCTTCCCTCTTCAACACTTGCGATCACCACCCCAACGACTAACACTACTACTTCTAGCTCTTCAGAGATCACAGAAGAGGAAGTCTGGCGTGACGGCCACTACCATAATGGGAAAGCAGACATAACAAGCATGTCATGGCCGAACTTGAAACCGACGGAGGTCACCACCAGAGGAACCTATGACGGTGAGATCTCGTTCGGAAGCAGCTGGAAGACGGCGGAAATCGGCAGGGAAATGGACAGTGGAGAAGTCACTTCCATAATTGAAGAAGACGACCAAGATGTTGGTGTCTTGTAAATTCTATAGTCATTAGTTAACATATAATATGATTTGGACATTGATTGTCCATTAAAATTTAAAAAAAAAAGTGGCGCCTTTGGAACAAACAATGACTAAAAATAATCTAATGCAAGAAAGGAAAACAGATTTTGCAACTGAGTTCAATATTTGATACCAAAAAAACAAAATCCACTAACCCAATATCAATAAAACTCGCAAAGCTTCTTCGAAGGTAGCCAAAAGCTTTGAGTCTATTGATGTTGAAAATTGAGTAAATTTGTGCAACTCTCTCAACTTCCTCAGGTACGACCCAGGTCAGCACCACTGCATTACCATTTGTTGAGAAATCAGAGTATTTCACAGAATCTCACAGCCTCAATTTTGAACCAAGAAAGACTTGAGAAAAAACTGAATCTAAGAACTCTCAGAACAATGAAGAGCATCAATCTACTAAACACTCAGAAGGAGACATCTTTGTATTGATTAACGATTCAAGAATGCAATTACACCCTCATTCTCCATCTCTCTCTAGAACAAGAACTTTCTCCCACCAACTTCTTAACAGTGGCTTATCTCTTTTCTCTCTTCAATGTCTTGTCTAATTGAAAAAACAAAAACCTCTTATATCTGTTACAAAGGAATACCAGAGATATTACTATTGGTTACTCAGCTACCAATCAAAAATAAGAAAAAACTAAACTGCTAAAACTAACTAGGCCACGTTACGAATGCAGACTTAAAACGCCAGCTTTCCTAAAACGACAGTCAACTTTGCACCATTTTTTAACGATTTAACGATTTGTTACTGTAATTTACTGATTTTTCTTGGGGGATTTTTTTTCTTTTGGGTCTTTTTTAATTTTCTCTTTTGATTCTTCTTTTTGGTTGTTTTTCGTTTAATACTTTAAAAGTCCGCGTCTTTCATCTGGTTGTTATTATTGATGTCATTTTGCTAATTCTTACGGGACTCACTCTCTCTCTCTCTTTTTTTGGAAGAAGTATCATTTTGCTTGTTGGTTTTCAAGGCCCCGTCGTTTGCGTGTCGTTTCTCCAAAAATACAAAATTATATATTTTTTTGTAATTTTTTTAAAACAAGTAAAATTTATATGAATCTACTTATTTCCAAAAAGTAGAAACGAACTTGTCCATAACAAGGTGTCGAAGCCGATTGATCACATTATTGAAAGTGCAGGTCTTTTCCTTGCATTGTCAAGCTGCATTAATGTAATACCTACTGCTGCTAAGGGAACCACCCAACATAAGTGGTAGCAACCACCTATGAGCAGACTCAAGCTAAATGTTGGAGGTCTGATCAGGGACTTGGATGGCATCATCTTGGGAGCTTTTACAAAGAGAATTGAGGGGGTATTTTCTCCTCTTATCGCATAGTGCTTTTCGCTAAGGGAGGGGCTACTTTTCGCCTTGGCTAACGGTGGAAGATTCGAATGCTGCTAGCAAGGTAGTTTCTTTGGTGCACTCTAGGAGCTTTTCAGGCCTCCATGGCCCCATCATTGCTGGTGTCTGTAGTCTCCTTACTCATCTCAATTGCTCTTGTAATTTTAACCCCCGAGAGGTTAATGGGGTTGCTCCTTCTTTGGCTCAATTTAGTCTCTTATCTGGTTTTGATGTTTCTTGGAGAGAGTCCCTCTCTCACTGGCTTTCCAGTGCGGTCTCTTTTGTTAGTCATATCATGCCAGTTTTATTTCAAAAAAAAAAGTGTTTATTTTTTTTTTCACATATATAATATGGCCATGTTCAATGGGCCACATTATTTTATTTCATGAACATTTGACGAAACAAAATTCTATTTAAGTAAACAACAAATGTTTCATATATATGACTTTGTTGAACATCAATAAAATTATCAATTTATGCAATAAGTGGTCTTACATGAAACTACAACGGTTCGCTATTGCATGTTGGCCTCATGTCGGAAACTCGAAAAAAAATTATGTAATTAAAGTTATCATTTTATCGTGTATTAATTATGCAATTAGTGGTCCTTTTATGTGCACGATGTGTTGTTTTTGTTTTAGTGTTGTTTTAGGTTAATTTTGGCTTTGGCTTGTTGCTTGTTGCTTGTTGCTTGCAGTGATGAACTCAGAAAATTTGTTCTAGGGGCTTGAAGTAAATGAAAATTTTAAAGTAAATCAACAGTGTAATAGATACGTAAAATCCAATAATATTTTTTCTTAGTATTTATTTTTTATTAGTCAATAGATATATATTTTTTCTTTAAATATATAAACTTAAGTAGTCTTGTATGATTATTTTTTATTTAGATTTTTTTAGTTATTATGTATACAAGAAAAAATTGAGAGTGTAAATAAAATTTTTAAAACTATTTGCTTAAAATTAAAAATTATGAAGAATTAGATGGATGAAATTACATAAAATGGGAAGAAAATTATAAGTTTTAAAAATTAATAATGGGATAATTGTTGTGTGTGTGTGGTTGTGGGTGTGGGTGTGGGGGTTGGGCGGGTAAGATTCAAAAGTGCATATAATTAGGTAAAAATTACACAGTGTGATCGTGATCCTTTTTTAAGAAGTGAATTAAAATTTGTTTTCATTTTATAAATTTTACTTATATATGTCTTTTTTTTGAATTACATATATTGAGAATCCAAAAACACCCTCTAAGTAGACTTTCTCATGTATTTATTTTTTTTAACAAATCTCCTTATTTTCTCATAGTTGATTTGTTGGAAAAAAAATGATATTAGAGAAATACAAGTATACTTAATTAATTGTAATATAACTTAAAAAACAACAAAAATCATCCATGTCATCAAATTATTTATAATAGAATTTCAAAAAAAAAATAATACATGAAGCAATAAAAAATGAATATCATTAACTTAATGTAATATTGTTTGTATTACCAACCCATAACTTTAGCACACCCAAAATAGGAAGTATCACTATCACTTGAAATCTTAAAAATAAATGTCATTAAATATAATTATCATTATGTATCATTAACTTAATTTATATATCAATTATAAAATCTATAAGGCACATAAAAAAACTTAATAAATACTATTTTATTAATCTAATTACCTATAACAAAAAAGAGGAAATGTCATTACCACTTGAAGTTTTAAAAAAATAAATGTCATTATGTATTATTAACTTAATGATATATTAATTATATAACATGTAAAACACAAAAAAAGACTTAATAAATACTATATCATTAATTTAATTACAATATTCTAATTCTAATTTGTCAGTAAAATTGTGATTCCATAAAAAAAATTCTATCTTTTAGCTGATGGAATTTTAAAATCTTCATTTTAGATACTAATTTGAATTTAAACAACAAACAACTTAATTTTAGGGTTTTTTTAATATAATAATATCAAAGTCTATTTAAAATCTTAAATATGCATATTTTAATTATTCTAAAAAAAAGTTAAAACTAACAATATTATTATTTAAGTCATTAATGTTTTTATACATATACATTAGGACATATAAAAAATATTCATAAACTGAAATATATTTTAACTTTATAAATAAAAAAATACCACATGCCTCATTAACCTTATAATTAAGGGGTTGGGGGCCCAAGCTCCTTCAAGATATCGTTTATTCCAGAGAAATTAGGTGAAATATCCAATTATGACTTCCTCTTTTAATAAAATATTAATTCTTTTTGTAAGATAGTCCGCGGCTAATACAACGGTTGATAAAGTGGTTAATCAATTCTATTCAACCGGTAATTGACTGCGAAATCAATAAGTGATTAAAGATAAATCATTGATTACGATTAGTTAAATATTGATTGATAACAATAAATTAGTAATTGAGCACCGAGTCAATTAGTAAACTAATCACTCACAAATGACCGTTTTTCAAATATAATACCACTTAACATTTACTGAAACGGTGCTTTAAAAAGCGTTACTTTTGCACACCTCTTTATTCTTATTGTTGTCTTTTTATGCATCGTTAAGTTTTTTTTTTTTTTGACAGGATTTCGTTGTTGTTTGGCTGGATGATTTTTTTTTTTTTTTTTTAAAATCAATGTTGTCTTACAGGTCATTGCCGTATTTCGTTTCTCATCTGTCATTTTTTGTGTCGTTTTCTTGGATTGATGCTGCCTATCCGTTTCGATCTTGTTGCCGTTTCATATTTTGATGTCGTTTTTTGTTGTTTATGCCGTTTTTCTTTTGTGCTTTCTATATAATATTTCTCGCTCTTGTGTCTAAATCAGAGCATTTTGTAAAATAAATAATAGGAAGAATTTGAAAAACAGGCCAAAAAAATTTTTCAATTTAGTACATGACCTTTTTTTTTTCCACCAAAAAACACGCTTTTTTGAGCATATAAAAGCAACGGTGTGTTGGCAAAGAACCGTGAATGTAGTACATTATATGATGTGTGAGTGTGTGTATGGTCAACGAACTGTGAATCTGGACTCTTAATCCTGCATCTAGAATCCACATTAAGGGGCAAAAAATTTAATAAGCAAAAGATCATTTTTTTTTTCCATGAAAATTGTTCTAGATGCATGCTACATATGATTCTCATTTTTAATTAAATTTAAAAGCAAATGGATCTGGCTCTATCATTGCGGGTTGTCTTTTTTTTCATTAACTAGTTGACTATTACAAAAACTATATAATTAGATGTTAATTTTTTATTATGTAATTAGGTTTGGTCCGATAAATATATTTTAACGGTGCGTTAGGCAGATTCCGTGCCAATCACTTATGGTCGGTTTCGATTTGTTCTCGAGGGTGGGCCAGAAATGAATGCTCTCGGTTGTTTTTTTTTTTTTTTTGTTGGTTTTTTTCCCTTTTATTTTAGTGTATGCATAACTATAAATATTTCATCAAATATATGGCGAATATATTATATTATATTAAACAAGAAAAACTCTCGCAGTCCTCGGGAGTTACACATACACATGCCAAGCACGTTTTCGCCGGGCTGCCGAAGCTGATGAATTAGTTATTATTATTTTTATTATTATTATTTTGCCACTACACGATACATTTTGTCGATTGAAGGACCGGAAGTCAGTTTCTCTTTTATATTTGGTAAATTTCTCACGTTATTCACCTAACATGAAATGGAATGGTAACTTCTCACGTTATTCACCTAACATGAAATGGAACAACTTCTCCATGATTCCTACGTCAAATTATATTAGATCATTTGACGACGTAATTAAAACTATAAAATAATTATAATTCAAACTAATTTTATTATTGTATATTTTTTCACAAACTTCAATTTATAAGCTAACTTTAAGTCAAATTTTTAGTTTGAGTTGCGTTCTTAAACGCCGTATTAGTTTAATTAACCAACTCTACAGTTTAGATGGAGACCTCCAATTATGTTGACACGTGTCAATGGCTTAGCTTGATAACAATTCCCCATGGCCTCCAATATTGAGGTGCTAAGTTTGGTTTTTTTTTTTTTTCTTTTGGATTCTCAATTAAATATAAATATATAATGGATCGGCAGAAAAGGAGCATATACATGATTCATGCGCGTCTTGCAAAGAAGGAAAAATAAGCAAACAAAAACTTGGAGTCTTGAACATGCCAAATGTTCAAATTGAACAAAAAAGAATTGGGAAGTTTGACCCATTGAATAAATGGAAATTAGAAAGCCGCTGTGTTGCCCATCTGGATTAGTGAAAATAATGGGCGAGCAGAAGATACGGCAATCCCAGTGGTTGTTGGTTTGGTCCTATAGTGACGAATCTTGGGTTGGCAGTGAAACCAAAAAATACGTAAATTACTCACACAAACTATATATATATATATATATATATATATATATATATACATGCTTGCTGTTTACATGTGTGATAATTGGGTCAAGCTATAATTAATAGGCTATAATTAAATACAGGAAATCAGAGCATTTTGTTGATAGTAGGCCCTACTAGCTAGCTAATTGGACACCTTCTAAACCAAAAATGTGCTATTTTCTTCATTGGTATTGTGTGGTTAGCATGCATTTGGTTGATTTTGAGCGTATATGCCACATAACTCCAGGCTGCCAAACGAGAAAAATAATATTATACCTTATGTCTGAATAATTTTTTTTAATTAAGCTATATGAGGGTACAGATTGCATGAACCAACTTGCAAGGTAATGGATTAATAGCGGTCCATTTTGTCTTGTTAAATTGTAATTGTGCAAGATATATAGCTATGAACATGGTGTGGAGTATTATACCATGTTACATGTCCACTTTAAAGTAACCGTTGAAAGCAAATAAATGTTCCACAACATAATTATTTCCCCTCTTGAAATCATTGTTGGTTCTGGTGCTAGCTAGTGCATTTGAGCTTGAGTACTTTTGTCGGATTTTGGTAACAGTTTATATATTATGTAAAATGGCAAAGTAAAGCCTTATTGGCATGGTATTAGCTAGCATTGCTTCCCTATACAAAAATAAAAAATAAAAAATAAAAAATAAAAAATAAATCCCGCTAGAATTGCTACATTTTATGAAACATGCATTGCCCACAAGATTGTTCCTTTTTTTTTTTTTTTTTGTATCCATGCCTTCTTGTCTCCATATGTAATGTCAATTTGAATTCCCAAAGGGAACAATTGGAATGTTACACTTGCAATATAAAAACTTTAAGATATACTTTTAAAAGATTAATTAATTAATTTGCAACAAGCTTAACCATTTGTAGATCGATAATGGGGTTAATTCCTAGTTTCTACGTAGTCGCAATATTGTTAGGTGAGATGTTTTGTTCACTTCTAATACACCTTCAATTTGGTATATATTCCCACAAACATGATAAGGGCTCGCTTTTAAATATTCTTTTTCCTCATTTATTTAAATAAAAACAAAAAGATCAATATTATGAAATAATTAACACGGTTTTTGAGTTGGAAATTTTTTTTTCACTCTTCATTTTCATTTTTATTTCTCTTATGCCAAAATAATATAATTCATCAGCCAGCTCATTCCAACAAAGGTTCACGCCCAACACACTTATCCCATAAATGATAAATCCCCGTCTCATCTGCCCCATACTCTCCGTAACACCAACGCTACCACACCATCAACACACAATGGCTTCCACTCTCTCTGTCATCCTCCTCACTCTCACTCCCTTCCTCCTCTTCTCCCACCAAACCCTAGCTCAAGTGGCCCCAGCCCCGTCCTCCGGTCCGGTCAACCTCACCGCAATCCTAGTCAAAGGTGGCCAATACACCACCTTCATCCGCCTCCTCGAGGAGACACAAGTGATAAACCAAATTGAAAACCAGCTCAACAGCTCATCGGAAGGAATGACCGTCTTCGCGCCAACCGACAACGCCTTCAACAACCTCAAGTCCGGCACCATCAACAGCCTATCAACAGAGGAGCAAGTCCAGCTCGTCCTCTACCATGTCCTCCCCAAATACTACTCCCTAGAGGCCCTCCGAACCGTCTCCAACCCGGTCCGAACCCAGTCCTCCAACGACGAGCTCTACTTCTACGGACAAGGCCAGCAAGTCAACGTCTCCACCGGCATTGTTGAAACTCAGGTCAACAATGCCTTGAGGGAGGAATTCCCTTTGGCCGTATACCAAGTCGACGACGTTTTGCTCTCCAAGAGCCTCTTCGGGGCAAAGGCTCCGGCCTCCGCTCCTCCTCCGGCGAAGAGCACTCCCTCGGCGACGGCCACTCCCTCGGCGACGGCACCGTCAGCCTCCAAGAATACCACCGGAGACTCGAGTAAGACAAATGTGGGGTTGGGATTGGTTGCTGGGCTTGTTATGGTTTGCATGGGGGTTCTCTCGTGAGGAGAGGGTTGGAGATAAGGGTTTTTTTGCCTTTCGTTGTGTGGTGGGTTTTTTTTTTTTTTTTGGGCGTATATTTTTATCAAAAATTCGTGGTTGTTTTGTATTCTTTTCCCGTTTTGTACTAATTTTGTTCCTTGTTTCTCTTTGAATCGGATTGTTAATTACTTTTAATTATTGTTTTCATACACCAATATTTGCTAATATATAATTAGGTCTTAATTTGTCTTTCTACAAAATTAACAAGAATGATGCGACCTGAATTAATGGAAAATATATATATATATATATATATATATATAGATATTGTGGTTATGTTGATAAAATATTATCACCTATCACCAACGGTGCTTGTAAAACACTCAAATAGAACGTGGAAATGCTTATATATTAGTAGTAAAGTATTGGACAATGAAAGCCGATGAGTTTATTGTTTTTTTTTTTTTTTCTTATTTCTTCTTTGCAAATTTTCTTGACTTTTTCCTTGATCTGGTTTGTAATAAAATATTACTAGAAGGATTGTAAGAAGAGGGTTTATTTTTCACCATATATGTAAACCCTTCAGTCTAGATTATATGAGATGGTTTAATCCTGGTTAAAAAAAAATTTAATTTGTTTTTCTACATGAATGCTATCCAAACTAAACCTTTGACAACAGAACAGAAGGAAATTTACCAAGTAAACGAATATTTAAAAGATTAAGGTGTTTAAATCTGCATCAGACCACATGCAGCCAGAACTGTTGCCAAAACAATTAATTAAGTTAGATAAATAATAAAATATTGTTATTATTATAAATGGCTAATTCAAAAGCCAGATCATGCACGTCTGTACTTGAAATTTTATTGGTATCCACCTCAGTAGTTGACTTCCAAGGTAAGATTTCAATTATATAATATAACTTCTCAGAAAAATTATACATATATAATACAATTTTTGCTCTGAATTGTATACAGTTTTCTTTTGGTTGCTAGTTCTTACTTCCTACTCTCGCACTGCCACCGGCTGCTAATAAAAATTAAATAAAAACCGAAAACATTTCCAATAATATCTTGCGTAATTGAGGATATATATAATTTTAGTTTAATAAAAATTTTTTGAAGTAATTTAATGTTAATTGTTTAACAAATAATAAATTGTAAATTTTACTATTTAACGAGAGGAATAGAAATATTCCAAAGTGAAGGCTCCATAACAAATAAACTCCGATTGTACATCATTGAAGTAAGTGTCCATTTGGTATTTTAGTTTTAACTCATTAGTTTTAATTATGAACAGTGTAAAGCTTTTAACAATCATAATAAAAAGCAAAAAGTTGCTACAATGTAAAGCTCTCACATGTTACACCTCTTAAACTTAAAATTTTAGTTACAATTTGATGCAGCAAAATTGAAAAAGAAAGGATTTTACCAGCCTAAACCGAACAAAAGATCCAGAAACTCACCTAAAAAAACCCCCTCAAAAGGGAAAACTGTCACGCCCAAAAATACGGGTAGTGACGTTGTGTATTAATTAAGTTAATTAAACCAGATTTGTGATTAAAAACACCAATTAAATGTTTTTGGGTTATTTTAAAAAACATGATAATTTAAAAAATACTAAAACATTTATCATTATTTTGAAACAGTAAAACATAAAATAAAATATTAAAAATAATTAAACATAAGCCAGGCCCCATCGGACCTATATTAGTGCACACATATGGTATCGACAATAAAATATTACAATCACAGTCCAATACGAGAGATAAAAATTTAAATAATGCATGTCTTGTTTAAAAGAAATAACCTAAGTATTATTCTTATAACTCACATGTTGCCTAGTGGTCTCCTTGTCAGTCCTAAGCTGCAATGCACATAGGGGGAAAGGTTTTAAAAGAAATAAAGAAAAGTGAGCGGAAGGCTCAGTAGGACTAAAATTTGAAAACACATTATTTGAATATAAAATTTATCATTTGAGAAAAATATTTGGAAAACAAAATTAAATAAATAAATTTGTCTAAATTATTCTTACCAAAATCAATTTGTCCAAAAATAACCTTATTTTCCTTCTTGGGCAAACCATAAGTATCACCACCGTAGTGGCCTAGTTTGGTTTCGGTACCTGCCCCTAAGGTCGCACTCTACACGACCCGATCTTTGATTATGACATCATGCCCTTATGTGTATCTATTATTTAAATCCCATGCTACCAAGTATTTTCAATCACATTCATTATTCGATTCATTATGATCATTTGATTCTTGACGAATAATGAAAATTGCTAAGAAGTTTATCTAAACCGTTCTTTGAAATTCATTTTAAAAGAAATCATTTTTGTAGAAAATCACTTTGAAGGAAATCATTTGGAAAGAAGTCATTATGTGGCCAAAAGCCCCTTTTTGAAGACCTTTAAAACATTATGTCAATTATTGAAAACATTTTAACAGAATCCTTTGAGGCCAAAATCATTAAAAACCTGGATACCAAGGAAATGGTAGAAGTCCTACCTCAATATCCTACACACCGACTCAACACCGCGATTTCAATCTGCTATATGTTAGCTCCACAGAACCATAAACAACCTTAAATATAAACTAAGTTCATCAGTATCTAGCTTAAGACATGCTATACAGTTAAGCTATTTTATGGTGTCTTAGTGTGCCATTTATGTCTGTAAAATCATACTATAAAGTTTAAATTCTCAATATAAGTTTAAAACAATGAAAACGGGTGAATAACAACCATTTCTCCTATGGCACGTCAACCAACCGAATTCCCTGGCCTGGCCTGTCAAACTACATAGTTCGGCCTACTGACTAGGCAAGACCGGCCTACCAAATTTTTCAGGTTCGACTTGCCAAACGGATGAGTCCGGCCTATTGAACTCATGAATTTTGCCTACCGAACTAGAAAAATCTAGAAAGTTTTAGATTCGAGCTTCGACCTCCTGAGCTCAAATCTTCATTTCCAACCTTTGTTCTCAATTCCCAGGCATAGAAAATATTTATATATGATAAAAAAACATACTAAAGCACTCTTAAATACATTAAAACAAGATTTGCATGGAAATTTTGAAAGAAATCCAAAAATGAGAAAAATGGAGAAAAATAGAAAAACTTGATTTAAATAAGTTTTTCATCAAACCAAACCTAGATTCTAGATGTTATGAGTTTCACTAACTTAGATTTAAGATTTTCTAAGCTCATAAAATCTAGATTATAACATTTCAAAGAAATTTAGAAAATTAAAAAATAAATTAACCTTAGATTTAAGCTTTAAATTAAGTTTATGATTGCTCAAACACATTCTCAAGCTTCCAATCCATCAAGAATCGAAGCTTGAGCCTTGATTTTAGGTCAAAAATGAGAGGAAGGAGAGAAAGAGACGGACGGTGAGAGAGAGAAACGAGAGAAAGTCTGAAAGAGTGAGAGAGGGAGAGCACGAAAGAGTGTGAGAGAGAGTGAGTGAGGGAAGGAGAGGGGGAGGAATAAATCGAGGAAAAATGTGACTTGTAGTGTGAAAACGTGTTCCAACATATGGTCTTTCAAAAAGGTACATATTGGACATTTAACAAATTGTTTTATTTCAAAATTCAAAATAACAAATACAAATAAAAATAATTAAGAATGGTTTAAAATAATTAATAATAATCAAAAGAAACTTTAATTTGAAAATGTCACAAAATAGTTGAATTAGGTTTAATTTACATCATGGCATACTAATTCACTATTTACTCACTAATCTCACTTAATTAAATATTGGGTGTTACAAAACCCCCAAAAGAGAGAAAACACTCAAATCTTATATTCAATACTCAATATTCTAGTCTCTTTAAAATTAGCTAATGAGGGTATTTATACCCCTCCAACAAAACGATGACAAACACCTATTACAAGAAATGACTAATTAGACAAATAACAATAAACTAATAACAAAATAAAGCTAATATATTAAAAAAAATCAAATATAGCTAACTCCTACATGAATTCACCCCATCTATGAAAAAGAACTTCACCTCGAGTTCGAAAGAAGCATGAGAAGATGAACTCGTAGCAAGCGACATAACTAGTGAAAAGTGTGGAGTGAAGGAAGCTCTAAAGAAAGGACTGCCTTTTTGACTTATGGGATCACAACCCAAATTCATAATGGAACCAACACAGTGGTCTATTGGAATGCCAAAAATTCCCAGGCTATTCGCCATTGATGCTGGCTTGTCTCTTTGGTCTTGAAATCCTCAAAATCAATGTTAAGTGCACCAACAAAATTACCCAACATAAATCATTGGCATAGTAACCAAATCTTCACTAATGATGTGCTCAAATTTTGGTTTTCCAAGTTTTATGTCAATTGTTTCAATTCATCCAACAACTTGGTTTGTTGGCTCACTTTGAATTCAACCAATCATTTCAAGACCACTTAGATTTTTTGAGTTTTCAATTTCGCCCATACCAAATAACTCCACAAGCACTTCTTCAAAAAGCATATTAAGACAAAACAAATCATCAATATTGTCAAGTTTATCCAAATCAAATGAATCCAAAATCTCTCCTTGAGTACTTGAAAAAAACCTTCAAAGGTAAAAACCCCCAAAAGAGATAAAACACTCAAATCTTGCATTCAATGCTCAATATTCTAGTCTCCTTACAATTAGCTAATGAGGGTATTTATACCCCTTTAACAAAATGATAACAAACACTTATTACGATAAACGACTAATTATTAAACAAATAACAATAAACTAATAACAAAATAAAGCTAAAATATAAAAACAATCAAATGTAGCTAATTAACGGCCTATTACTTATAACAATATCGAACTATCTCACCTTAAAAAGTTGACTCTTTTTTTTTTTTGAGCCATGTGTCATTTTGTACACTTAAAAATGATATAGAGTGGTGAAAATGAACCAAAAAACTACAAATCAATCGAGGGGTGTGACTTTTGTTAGTGAACCCTTAGATTTAAGTAAACGATCTCATGATAAACGCCTAGATTTGGGTGCATGATTCTTGCAAGTGAGTGCCTACATTTGAGTACTGAATCTCGTTGTCAAGTTCACCTCCCTAATTCTACGGCTCTGCCACTTTCTTATGTAGGAGCAATTTGCCTCCGAGATGAATGGGCATTCCTGATTTTGCACCATCGATCGTGGATAAGCAATGAAGAAAAAAGAGTAGAAGACAAGGAGAGGGGAGAGAGCAAGGGAGAGCCAAAGGAGAGATGAAAGGGAGAAATACATGAAGAAAGAAAGGGATAGGGAATTTAATAGGGGAAAAAACAAAAAAAAAAGATTAGGAAATGAAAAAAAAAAGTTGTAAAGTTACTTTTAACATTGGTTGAAGTTTGACAAAGTGAAAAATTTTAAAAATTGATTTAAAATTTTTAAGTAAAAAGAAATGATTTTTTAACGTCAATTGACCCTCAATTGACCTTAAAACCCTAAAATATCGAGTTTTCACTTCAGATAAAATGAATAGCTGATGTTCTATTTTTCTTTTATATAATCCCACATAACTTTTTAGAGCTTATAAGAGTATCTTTAATGCATGCTAAATCTTTATGTTACTTGCAAAATTTAGCATGCGAGTAAGAAAACAGTTGTCCAATAAAATGTTATACTTAACAACAAATTTGACACTAAATATAGGATTTGTCAAGATTTGACATTTTATTTTAACTGATTGATGTGTTGATTTGAATTTTGATTACTTAATAATTACAATATTTTCCATTTCAATTTATTTAGATTTTTTATAAGTTCCAAAAATAGAACATTTAAAAGAAAAAAATACATTAGAACACAAAATACAATAATCTAATATGTTTTCTTTTACATTTTTTTATCAAATATAATATTCACATTAGCATATTTTTAGGAAAAAAATAATAATGATTGATGTGTTGATTTGAATTTTGATCACTCATAAAAATAAAGTGCAGATTTTAGCAGGGCCACTTGCTCTAGTTCATGTGAAGTAGATGCTGACTCAAGCAATAATTTAAACAAGATTGATATTAATATTATTGCACGAAAATAAAATGACAAATTTAACAACTAGTTTCCATTCAAAACTAAGACAAATAGATAACAATAATTTTTCATGAAATTATATAAAATAGCATTTTTTTTTAATCCCTACAGAGCATATAACATAATTTAAAAAAAATAAAAAAAATAGCATATCTTAAACATTATTTAAATATTCATTTATTATTTTTCCCCTTTTACCTTCATTTTTATTCTTTTCTCTTATAGATATGATTCATTTAAAATCCTTTCTCTCTCCTTCCATCGATGTAATGTGTCGCTTCCTATTGTCACTCACCATCATGCATTGTCCGAGCACCCACTCCTCCGTGCTTAGAAGCCGGCGATCTATAAAATTTGCCGATTGTTTGATAAAATTCAATAAAAATTGACTCCAACGATGCCCACAGACTTGCAACGGTGGTGACGCTTTGTCAGTTCTTCCGAACTAGACTTCGCGGTTCTTGCCTTAAGACATTGGCGTAGGGATCTCCGAGGCCTGTGAGCCTCGCGACATGCCGACGTGCGTGCACAAAGAGAGATCAAAAGAGCAGAGAAGTTGTTGGCCTCGCGACGTCTCATGATGAAGTAGCCGTTGCTATTCCTCCACCAACTCCCTGCCTCCATCTTGCCTCACCCTCATCATCGGAGAAAGAGGGAGGGAAAAGAGAGAGGTTGGGCTCTATTTCTAATTTGGGGGATTGAGAGTTTTTAAATTTTGGAGTATTTCAGATGATTTAAAAGTATGATAAATATAATTTTATACATATTGTTTTATTTATTATCTTTCTCATGATATTATGCTATTAATATTTATTGGTTTCATAAAAGTGTCGTTACCTTTCTTCTCCTAATTTTCCACGAAAAAAAGAAAAGGAAAATTATATATACACCCCAAGTTTTAATGAAGACACCCCAAAATATTTAGATTTCATTTTTTTGCTTTTTACTATTAGGCTTTTACATATTTTCACAATTGTCATTATTCACACCCCGTACTTGAACCATTTTGTTAAAAAGTTTCCCTTTTTCTTTTTGGTTAACTTCCCATTTCAATTCATTCAAATTTGAATGATTTGCTTGAATTGAAAATCTTTTATTTACGTAGTCAAAATATAAATAAAAAGCTAGTTTGTTTTCCCACGAAGAAAAAAACAATTTTTGTAGCTTTCTTTAACGCAACAACGAGAGCTTTTCTTTATACACTTTTTTTTTCTCTAAAAAGTGTGAGCTTCTCAATGACGTTATCAAAGATACATAGCATGCAACATCTTTTCTAGATTTTTTTGCAAACCCCAACCAAAAAAAAAAAAAAAAGGAAAACTTACATAACACTTACTGAATAACTTAAACAACAACCAGAATTTAAATTATTATTCTTCAAATTACTGTTAAATAATCAATCAAAGCAAAAAATATAATTCATAGACTGTCTAAATCAATAGTTTTTGTCTAGCTACTTCTGTCCAAACTAAGTCACAAAATACGCTGATACGTGCTGCATAAAAGAGTTGCTCATCCGCTTGCACATTTTTTGTGATGCTTAATCCAATTATTAGCAATAGGCCGTATTGGACAACCGTGAAACGTGAACACCTGTTCTCAAAAAAAAAAAAAAAAAAAAAAACATCTTTAATAATATTACAACGAATAATGTAAATGGGTAAAAATAATATTGTATATAGTACAAAATAGGTTATCTTAATAGGACGTAAAGTTTAATACCTCAACAAAATGGTTCCCATTAATGAAACCTATTGAAATAAGTTTATGTGAGGTAGCTGGCAACGAATTTGATCTAAATGGGAGAAATGGAAGGCATTGTTGCATAGACAAATGTACTAAAACGATATTATACCATGAAGCAATAAGAAATCTCAAGTCAGGAATGCTCATCCAATAATTACAAGCTGGGTAGGTGCCAAAGTATGATAGAGCATGATATATTTGATCAACCCTGTCTGAACCACCATAAAATCTATCATAGTCATCTCTATGAGCCAATAATTCACCAATCAAGTCTTTCCTACCTTGTAGCCAATTCTCTTCACCCATACCCAATAAATCTGTTATTGCTCGAAAGCCACAAGTTCCATCTCTCTTCACATCGTTTACTAAGCGCATATATGGCTTTAATCCGTAAGGAAATGAATCCATATGTGATTGTGACATACTTTGTTTTACCTTTTTTTAGCCTTTTTGTAACAGTAGAAGATGTAGATAATTGACTGTCTTTTCAAAAGCAGAAGGGTTGCGTTGAGTAGAAGTATCAACCTTTGAAGATGGTCGACCACCTTTTTTTATTTTCACTTTGGGCTTAACGAGCAAAGTGGTTGACGGATCTGCCAACTCTTTTAACTTTCTCAACAAGTGCAACTTTGTAGTATTATTGGCTGCTTGAAACCGCTTAACAAAAAGATCAACCTCTGTGGTACAACTTATTTCTTTAATTGAATGATTTCAAGACGTCGTGAAGTCAAGCTTCCTGTAATGAGGATCTATGCGTGCTAATGGAATAGGTCCTCTTTCCATTACATATATATTAAACTTATGCGCACATGGTAATCCATCTGTATGTCGAATGACACACCTATATGCTTGGACATCAAAACCAATAGAGAAAACTACATAAAATACTCTTTTATAGATGCTTCTTATTAAAAATTTTCTCATCTTTTTCACTTTTAAAAAGGTCTACATCATTTTGATGCAGTTGACAAAGGATCAAACCTTCCTCCTCTTCGATGGGCAGCCATCAAGCACAAAGGAAGACTGAATATTTCCGATGCAATTGACGAAGGACCAGAGAAGAGAGATCATCAACGGACGTCAAGCTTTAATCGTTGACCTGAAAGTTCAACTGCATCTAGCTTTTCAATCATAGGAGATGGCAATCTGTCTGATCTCCGATGCTACTCCTTGACGTGCTTGCACTACAATAAATTTGAGATTATACGACCTTTATTTAACGACCGTTTCTCAAAAACCGTCGTGATAAGAAAAAAAAACGCGACGAGTTACGCCCACGAAGACGAAAATCGTCGTGGTAGTGGCGGGAGCTACCATGACGGTTTTTATAAAAACCATCGTGAAAGGTGAGGCCTTCCACGACGGTTTTTGTAAAAACCGTCGTGACATGTTCTACATGTTTGAAATTTTTAGTAATCGTCAAAATTTAATCTTTCACGAAGGTTAAATTTGGACGAAAAACTAAAATTTTCAAACCTCAGGGCCTTCCACGACGGTTTTTAGTAAAAACCATTGTGAAAGGCCTACCACAACGGTTTTTACTAAAAACCGTCGTGGAAGGCCTTTTACTACAGTTTTTACTAAAAACCGTCGTGAAAGGTAAGGCTTCTACGACGGTTTTTAGTAAAAACCGTCGTGAAATGTTCTACATGTTTAAAGTTTTTAGTAGTCGTCAAAATTTAATTTTTCACGAAAGTTAAATTTAGGCGGGATACTAAAAAATTCAAATCTCGAGACTTTTCACGACGGTTTTATAAAAACCGTCGTGGAAGGTTTTGTATATTTGAAATTTTTAATAGCCCGCCAAAAATTAATCTTTCAGGAAGGTTAAATTTGGGCAGAAAACTAAAATTTTCAAATCTCAGGGCCTTCCACGACAGTTTTTAGTAAAAACCGTCGTGAAATGTGAAGGCCTTCCACGACGGTTTTTGTAAAAACCGTCGTGAAAGGTACCAAGGCTTCCACGATGATTTTTTAGTAAAAACCGTCGTGAAATGTCTCGCATGTTTGAAATTTTTAGTATCCCTCCAATATTTAATCCCGTGCCAATGACATGGCTTTCATTATTTATTCGAAATTTCTCTAACTCAAACCCACTAACTCTTAAACCATTTTCTCTCTCTAACTCCTCTCCCACGACCTAGCCACCGACGAACCCAACCCCCACGACATTCCACCGACTTTGACATTCCTCTATCACTCTCTCCATGACCTACCTAACAAACTCAATGCCATTCGCCACCGTTCATCCTCATCCCTTGACATTCTACGGACTCCACCATCGTTCGACTCGTCCTTTGTCGTTCCACCAACTACATCGCCTTTGGTAAATTTCAAACCATTACTTTTAGTTTTAGTATTATTGTTAGTTTTAAACTTAGCATTATTTGGTTATTTTAGTGTTATTTACCTTTAGTTTTAGTTTTAATATTAGTTATATTAATTTGTTTTTTGCCATTTAGTATGTGTTACTTGTATTTGGTGTTTGAAAGAACTTTGAACAACATTTAGCATTTTGGTGTGAGAATAGGTTACTTTT
>CAMOHE010050758.1:10433-30956 GCA_946598075.1 Artocarpus hirsutus | reverse complement strand
TGCCATATGGATCTCTGCCACTTGGTATATTAGAATTCCCATCAAGAGAACCATATATATATATATATATATATATACATATGTATATATATATATATATATTCTCGCACTGAAAAAATAAATAAACTGAACATATATGATGGTTTTTTTAATGAAATTAATCATGGGCCGTTGATGGTGTTTATAGGAACCATGGTGTAGAACTCTCAAGCCATGTGGCTGGTTATCATGCTTACTATTTTCCCATTATAGGAATTAAACCTAATTTGCAAATAGGAGTAATAAAATCTTATTTTTGTCTTGCAAATCATATATTTTTAATTTCATTTATTTGAACAAAAAAATCAATGATTTAGGGGACAAAGTGAGAAGCTTTAAAAATTCAAGGGGCAAGGTGATGATTTTATAGTTCAGAAGGCAAAATAAAGAGCTTTTAAAGTTCAATAATAAGTGGTGAATTTTAAAATTTAAAGAGGAAAGAAGAAAAGAACCAAAATTTAGGGGTCATTTATCATCCTTTTAAGCTGAAATTACAAGATGATCTATCTTTTTCTGTCTAAAATTTGATGAAATGTAGCTGAGGGCCTGACTTTGAAATATGAAAAGTGTTTCACAGCTTAGTTTTAACTTATTACTTCTAACTGCTATAGTGTAAACTCTCATATGTTTAGTGTAAAGCTCTCATATACTACGGTATTTTAGTTCTAATTTATTAGTTCTAATTATGTACTCAAAGACACTCGAAAAGATTTCAAAGTTTAAGTTGGAACAACTTGTAGTACAAAGACTGAATCTGAAAGGAGAAGAAAATAAAAGGACCTCCGTATGAATTCAACCTTTAAATAATTGAAATAAAATTAGTAATTTAGTTGAACACCCATTTTATGATGCACAAAATTAGATTTTTAATTTAAATTTGAATACTTATTTATTAAGATTTTTTATCTTTAGTATTTAGTTTTAAATTAGGTTTATGTTTATCTCATAGGATTATTTCAAATTAGTTAAGTTTATCTTTTAAGATCTCTATAAATATATTAATGATTGTAATTCTTATTAAGAGTTTTGATGATCAATGAAACTACGATTTACAATTACTCATCTTGCTTTCTTGTTCTTCTACTGATTCTGCTCTTCTCATTTCGGTTTGCATCTTCATTACGTTCTTCATCCCTTGTCGTTCCTCTTCTCTCCTAAACTTTTATTCTTTTTTCTAAATTCTATCATGGTGCTACGTCTGTTGGAATCAGAACTCACACTGATTTCTTTGACCTATATTCTTCTTCACATATATTTTTTCATTTACAAAAATATTTTCAATCCAACATACCCCAAAATAGAACACTGTTTACAAAACACGCACAGACAAATTACTTGGTGTGGTGTCAAACGTGTTTTCACCAAGCAGAGTTGTTGTTCTTACGAACCTATCCTGGCTTGTTTTTGTTGCCGCGCATTTTTGTCTTCCACGAGCATTTCTTTGATAAAATTCTTCACTTTTATTTTGAAAATCCTTTATCTGTCATTTTACTAGGTGGTGATTAAGTTTTGTGTGTTTGATCCATTTAATAAAAAAAAAAGTGGTTAATTTCACTTTTAGCCTCTAAATTATGCAATTTACCCTATTTTGGTCTTTGAACTTTAAAACGTAGCAAATCACAACCCTAAACTAACTTGTCTCCTTTTGGTTCTTCTGTTACTAAATCCGTTAAATATAAAGGAAATTGAGCCCTAAATTATGCAACTTGTCCCCTTTTTGACCCCTAAACTTTGAACTATAGCAAAATACAAAATGCGACAAGTTTCATGATTTAGGGGTGTAATTTGTTATAGTTTAAAGTTGAAGGGTCAAAATAGGACAAGTTGCATAGTTTAGGAGACAGTGAAATTATTGGCTCAATTCTGTTAATATTTTACGGATTTGGTGACGGAATGGCCAAAATAGGACAAGTTGGATAGTTTATGGGTGTGATTTGCTACATTTTAAAGTTTCAAAATAGAACATATTGTATGATTCAGAGACCAAAAGTGAAATTAACCCCAAAAAAATAATAAATGTTCAACAGTACAATCATCTCTATCACCATTATCTATCACCATTATCGTGATCTGTATCAACACCCTAAAAATTGTGGACGAGCAATTGCTTACACTTCTTATTTTCACACTTTCAATCCATTCAAAAATAAGGTTTGCAAGCTTATTATTGTTGGAGATAGTGAGATTAATGTGGTGTCCATTCACTTGGTCAATGGAATGAATCTTCTAACTACATCCCACCCTAGACCCTTTTGGGCAAATTGGATAGGTAAAGCGAATTTCGAAGTCATCAAATGATGTTTATTACCTCCTCAATTTGGTCCTTACAAGCTATATGCTTCTTGCGATGTCCTTCCAATGGATATTACTCATATTTTGTTAGAACACCTTGGCTTAATGATCATGATATGAGAGATGTTGAAGAAAATCAATATGTTTTTAGACATGGAAAACCTTGATCTTGAAATCTCCCAAACCTACAGAAATATCTCGTGTCTAAGCCTCTTTTCCCTTATCCAGTTCCTAATGAGCCGAAACCACCTCTTGAAGGAGATAAAAATAAGACTCAGGTTGTTGCCAATAACAAGATTGTCCGTGCCCCTTCCTCTCCTGAGCCTGTTGTTGATCGTGAGCCACCTCTTCTCAAATCCATTGAATACTAATTTTCTAAATCAGTTGTTAAAAAAGGATGTTTACGTAAATTTCCTTCTAATTTAATTATGGAATTGATTTCCAATCAGGTAGAATTGTTTTCTAACCGTGGTGCTTAAAAGGCTTGAGTGTTCACTATAGTTTTTTCTAGAACAAAGACGTAACTACCATCAAAGCTCCAACTCAAATCGAGAGATTTCTTGCGCTTCAGATTATTGCTTGTAATTCTTTGACGTTTCAGACTTGCCGGAATCAAGTTCCTTCAACCCGGGGGCATGATGATGCACAAAATTAGATATTTACTTTAAATTTGAATGGTTATTTGTTAGGATTTTATTTTAGCTTCAGTACTTAATTTCAGATTATATGTGTTAATCTCATAACATTATTTCAAGTTAGTTATATTTACTTTAAAGATCTCTATTAACACATTGGTGTTTGTAATTCTTATTCAAAGTTTTAATGATTAATGAAATTGAGATTTTCAGTCATTGTTCTCCTCCTGATTCCGCTCCTCATTTTAATTCTCTCCTTTATTTTCTTCACCTCCTCTCATTCTTCCTCTCCCTGAATTCCATCTTTCTTTTGAATTCTATTCCACATCACTCATCGTCTATCCTCCTACCTTGTCACACAATATGAAGAAAAAAAAGAACAAAAAGCCCAACTTCGCCCTCTCATTCACATTTCTTTTTTATTTGTTTTTATATTACCCTCGTTCACAGTTTCTCACGTTTTCAATCCCACCCTTTTTTCCCCTCTTATCAAATGTGGCACAAGGGCTGACAAGAAAAAGAAAATGGCTTTATAACGCCTTATAGGGAACTGAGATAATCCTTCAGTAAATTGAAGATGGGGTTAGCATTAGAAGTCCCTTCCAGTCTTTGAAACAAGATTCCGTCCATTCGGGCTTGAACTCCGTCGCAAAATGTCAAGTCCTGTAACAGCTCTTTCACTGTTGTGTCAACTCCAACCAGAGTACTTCCTATGCCACTTAAAATCTCCGGTAGCGTTGGGGATGGTCTTGAGAGCTCGACAAGCGTAACCTGACACCATTCAAGCACCATCATCAAAACAGAATATGAGAAAGGACCAGAATATGCAAATATACAACTAAAATAGAAAACTTCTGGGTTTGAATTGATGCCAATTTATTTTTCGGTAGCCTAGTATATTCATATCTATCTAATAATCAAACACTTGGTTCAAAACACTGCAGTATAGAGAACTTTACATTGCAGCAATAGAAAGCTTTACACTATTTGAGGTCAAATCAATTAATTTGAGCCGATTCTTCAAACACATGCTTTATGAACAAAAAGAATAGTCGACAGACGAAAATTATTCATCACCAAACCTGTTTGTCTTGAGGTATATTGGCCTTCTGTTTGGCAATTGCAACAGCCCGAGAAAACCCGCCAACGGCATCGACCAACCCTCGTGACACTGCATGATTTCCAGTCCAAACTCTCCCTTGTGCAACCTCCTCCATTTTATCTACCTGGCAATACAAAGACACAGGAATTACAGACGTCAGACTGTACAACAGCATTATGATAGAGGGACTGGTAGCAGAATGAAAAATTGGAATGGTAAGTATACACTCATTGATCTGGAATAAGCAGCCTTATCCCGAAATTGATGATAGGCCCTCCGTGTAGATCTGGAAAAGAGTTCTGCTTCGTCTGGTCTGAATAAGAGAGTGAAGGTTTGTTAGCACTTGTATTGAGAATTCGAGTGACAGAGTTAAGTAACGCAGAAGTGATAAGGATCTTGAAGTAGGCCTTCAGAACAATTTTACTCATGGGCACGAGGACAAGGATATATATCTTTAGTTTCAAGGAACTTTCTCCGTCTAGGGTTGAGTTTTTTTATTAAAGCATGGTTTCTTTGCCAACAGTATTTTAAGTTTCCATTTTCTAATTTAAAAGGCCAATCTGTCACAGGTTTAGTTCATTTATGCCTAATTGAAAGATATTACAGATTCTTGTCTGTCCTTCCCTTTTTCCTCTCTCTTTTTCCTCTCTAGTCTCAGTTTCTGTATTTTCTTCTTATTATCCTCTACAGTCCCTCATCTACATCATTGTATGCTCAAACACAACGTAGCCAGTCATGTTATTTAATTTCAAGTGATTTCTACTATTCGACCTTCCTACTAGAATTCAGGAAAAAAAAAAAAAAAAAAACCCTTTGTTTACTAGTTTGAACACTCTATAATCTGGAAGCATCTGTAGCACCTCTCCTTCAAAAGTTCACTGTTATTAGACAACATTCTCATCGGAAATTGCAAGGACCCTAAGATTCAATATTCTTAATTAAAATAAAGACAGCTTATAGAAACAAAGAAAGTTATATCCTTTGAAATACAGATTAAATGGAAAACTGGAACGGATTGAAAAATAATGCACCTAGACACTTTAACGCCTTTATTTGAATCATTTAATACATGTCATTTGTAAGTTAACAGCACCCAAAAGACATCCAACCAAAATAGCTGCTTACACATTTTTTTTCCCTACCGCTAAAAAAAGGAAAAAGAAAACAGAAATAGCAATTTCTGGTAATGCCTGGTCAGTAGTTTCATACATTCATTCGCAACTTCAACAAACTGATGCACAATAAGCAAAGTGGGAAAAGATAGAGAACGCATCATGGCAGTGGCATGTGCCCATGCTTCAATATGATGCCCCCCATGTTAGCGAGGTATGCAAAGCCCAGTGGCAACATTGCCTCTTACTTGATAAAGAAAGACACCAAAATGTGACAGGGTGTCTTACCTGAAAGGTCGATTTTCAGCTGCAAGAAGTTCCGCATATCTTCCCCTTGATAAGATCTCCTTGTTGAAACCAATCTTCTCGTAAAGGTTTCCAAGGTTGAATTTCCCTACAAAGAAAAAGTCACACGCATTTGAACAAGTATGAACATTCAAAACAATCAGGATTTATATTCACCAAATCAAGTTTAACACTTTGGCACGCGAAGCACATGCAGAATGGGCAAGGAGAAAAAAGAGTGGAAATGCCTTTTGATTCGCCTGATAGGTTCTGTCTTGCTTTAATCAATAGAGGATGAAGCATTGCACCAGAATTTGGCTTCCTTACGGCACTTAGTTCATTCCTATTCATACTTTGTTTATTTTGTCCAAGTCCCCACCACCAAAAAGGGGGAAAAGAAAACCAAAAAAAAAAAAAAAAAAGTATTTTTTTTTTCTTTCCTTTTCTTGTCAAAATGGAAAAAGAAATCATGATGTCGGATATCTAAATTTATTCAAGCTAGCAGTCAACGTACATCTTTTTACTTTCCATTTTACTAGGAACAGAACTGGATTTCACCTGTCACAACTCCAATTGAACCAGTTAAGGTTAGATTTTCTGCAACAATCGTCTGAGCTGCCATTGCCATATAGTATCCTCCACTTGCTGCCAAATCAGACATGGATGCGATAACAGGCTTCGATGCAGCCAAAAGTCTGATCTCCCTCCACATTCTACGAGATAAACACAACAGGACAATCAGTGAACGTAACACCTAATTTTTTTCTTTTCCTTTTATGCAATGTAACAAAGCACCCTGTTTGCTTTCATTATAATGGGATACAACAATATTTACAGTTTGTAAGTGTCTAAGACAACGAGAAAAGTTCAAGATATTGTCCATATAAACATGCCATATAAAAAGAGTTTTCATGGGCGTAAACAACTTTTTGAGAGGCTCATCAGATCATGGTACCTTTTCATCCCTTAACTACTACAAGAAAATTGCTCGGTAATAGCAGTTTATGAATTATACAGAAATGCAAATAGGATTTTTATCGGAATGAAATGAAATATGGAATGCACTAACATTAGTTTTGAAAATAAAACAAATCAAAGTAAATTTACTAAAAAGAAATGTCTAATTCTATGATTGAATGCTTGATCAGCTCATTTATTATGTAGTATCAATGTAATATTTACTTACAAATCAGAAGCAAGAGCATCACCTCCAGGGCTGTCAATCCGGATAATAGCAGCTTTATATCTCTTCGACTCTGCATAGGGAGAATGTATGAAAGGAAGATGAAAATTAGCAGAACCAATATTAAAGCATGCAGTAGCAAACGCATGTATCTTCAGGATCACTGAACGCATAAATTAATATAAATCAATTATAACTTTTTTTAGATCAAGTACCTCTAACACTACGAATCTTCTCAATCAATTGTTCCCCAATAATTCCCGAACCTGAGAGGCTCAAAGGACTCCGTGTGCGACTAATACTCCCTGAGGCTCTGATTACAGCTATTTGATCTTTACCACCTACTAAGCCAAGAGTCCATTTCCTAACATTACAATATTTCCTGCATTGAATCCCACAAAAGCAGTGGATACAGATAAACGTGCTTCATCAACTAAGGGATTGGACTAACAGGAGAACGAGAAAGAGAAAAAAGACCAAAAACTTTTCACACATTAGGATTTAAGAAAACTTAGAACCATGAAGCCTATGTACGCCTTGTTTTCCTTTCCCTGGCAACCTGATGCCTATGTACTCTTATGCATCAGTCAACACCAAAAATCACTTAAACCTTAAGGAAAATATCCAAAACATTAAAGAAGCAATACGGTGACCAGAAAAATCAACAACAAACACAGCTGAGATTTAACAGTAAAGACAAGGAAAGAAAAGAGCATGCCATGAGTGGTCACCTCATATTATATAACAGGCTAGCAAGAACATGACATTCCTTGGCATTATTGTAAATATTTTAGAAATAGTGAAAATAATAAACCAAAAAAGAAAAACCTGTTTAACCCAAAGGAAGTGTCACATAAATTTATAAACCTAAAACGTGCAAACTGTAGGAGTTTTTCTTTTTATTCTTGGGCACAAAAATGGAAACAATCAACTCCATGATACCACACCCAACTACTATAGAGTGAAAAAACTATATCCAAGGAAACATGAGGTATAAAAAGTAGACTCAACAATTAAAGTTTGTGAACACAGCCGGATGGCCCATAGAAAGTGTAATTATGAAGCTGAGTTGAATAAAAGGAAAGCAATTGCCAAACAGAAGATATTGATGAAGGCAGTATTATTCAAGCTCAGTTCTAGATGTTAATAGCTTTGATACATGTACAGACACACATGGTGGACACCAAATTGTTAGTTCTTGCACCATATTTAAGAAATTGACCACCTGTAATCAACCAGAGGAAGATTCTTGTGCTTCTGCGCTCCAAGCCTCTCCTTCAACATCGAGATAACCTGCAAGGCCTGCAGATTACTACAAAAGCTACCAAGAATTTTTCCAAATTTGGAGAGCGAAAGGCCATAGTTACAGACTACGATTAAACTAGCATAGCTAAACATTTACTGTAAGAACCTTATCATACGTATTCTTACAGACACAGTGTAACATACATAAACTAAATATTAACGATGGTTTGATATTCTGTATCAGTGGACAAGTTGAAGGACCATAGACAAAAATCACAATCCTTAAATTTCCATATCAACTAATTCCAAGTAATTACTGAACAGAATACTTCTAAATGATGTCTTTAAGTGTTCGTAAGCTTGCATGGTAATATATGAAAGATCTTGATATGTGCTTTCGCTTATATAACAATATATGAAAGATTCACATACCGAAAAATAATTGAAACCTTGGAAAGGCCATCTAATTGTTCAAATATTTAAACTGTAGCACGAGATGCTAATATTCTGACATACTTTGACCATCAGTTGGCAAATATTAGCGGTTCTATACCTCGTCATCATACTTTATGTCGGTTATCCAGCCATCTTCTTTCAGCCTTTCTATGTGAAAGACCCCTTCATCAATGAAGTCTATGACTTTTTCTCTTTGCTTTCCTATAATGATTGCCAGCAGCTCATAAATTATATGAAATTCCAATATTGGCCAAAAGGATCAAAAGCAAAAGCACCTTTTGCATAAGAGACTTCATCCAGCCAATTCCCATATATGTTATCAAGCAACGCAGTCAGCATCTCACAATTTTCTTTAGACATGGTTCTACGGGTAAGTTGATCACCAGCACTTTTGTATTTCCCAATCCTTTCCACTTGTGGCTCAATTCCTACTTTGTCAAGAACACCTAAAGCAATTTTTTCAATGCAACACAAACTCAGATAAAGAATGATTTAAAGCAACAAGGATGGCATGAGTAAAGTTAAGTAAGGTAACTAGGAATCTCATTAGAACCATGACTAGACATCCTTCAAAATAAAATTAAGGACCAGTTTGGGATGATGTGCTTTTAAGAGAAGCACGCACTTTTAAGCAAAAGCAAAATCTAAAAGCTACAATTTCTAGCTTCTCCAAACAACTTAAAAAGTGCATCGGTTTTTATGCAAAGTGTTTTTGTAAACTTTTACAAAACGCTATAGTTGTATCGTTTTTTGTGCAAAGTGTATTAAGGAGTTCAAAAAGCAATCCCAAACTAGGCAGCAACGGAAATTACTCATTTAGAGTACTTACTTGATCTGACCAAGTCCTTTACCTCACATCTTGTCGTTGCCAGTATCTATCTCAGAAACATATCTCTCTGATACAACCAAAAAAAAAGAAACTGACAATAACAAGAACATCTAACGCATCTTCCTTCTATTTTTCTTTCTACAGTCATCTAAAGTATCTCTATCCTAGATACTCTCCTTCCCGCCTACACGCAGGCGTACACGCACACACAAACATATGAAAATTGCAACAATCATTTAGATGGTCGTATAGGGTCCTACACCCGTCTATTTTACAATCTACTAGGGGTTCCATACCCATCTAGCAGCAGAAAAATGCACATTAAAGAATTTATGGGACCCTACTGTTCTTAAATTCAAGTACAAACTAAGCAAGACCAATCATTGTCATCATACCTCGAAGAAATGATGCTTGAACCGTAAAACCAAATAGAGAAATATAACCACTGGGAGGGGCATATATCTCGTCACAAGCACAAGCAAGATAATATTCTTTCTCTCGACAAACAGGTACAAATGCCACGATGAATTTACCTACAAGAGCCATTAGGAATGAGCATTCATCCAACCGTAAAAATTCTCGTACAGCTTTGTCATATCTCTATTGGGGAATTGGAATGAGACATAATTGAAAGTTCAACAGATGAAAATAGTCAGTCCCCTGGACGCGTGAAGAGAAAGATCACTCCCATTATGAAGCACATATGGAATCACAGATGATTCTCAGCATAAAAGAGATATTAACAAGTCTGATCAATCTATAAAACATCAGATATCAAAGTTACGTGCATGTGAATGCTCAAAAGAAGATATAAAGAAAAAAGACAAGGAAGCAACAAGACTCCACAAATTGCCTTTCACGAGGTAAATACTAAATATTTAATAACGGCAATAATATGCCTTTTCATAAAAGCAACCAATGAAACTAAATAGGATATGAAAATCTTTTTTTAGGCGTAAACTAATCAAACTACCACGAAGGCCTAGGAACGTCCCGTTATCCTATTCAGTCTCGTACTTAACACAAGCACGATGACCCTACCTGATTTCCTAAAATCCAATATGTGCCTTCGAATTTCTTCTACTTTTGCCCACCCGCAGTTCAAGGAATCAATATGGAGGTAGACACCAGAAATACGAGGATCATATGCGGCTTTCACAAAATTCTCACAAAGTTGAGGTAGAGATAATCCAGAAGAGAAACGGCTCTTCAGCTGCTCAGAAATCTGAATGCAAAACCCACCAGCAACATATACGTGTCAATTCGCAATCTGTAAAAGCTAATAGATCATATAAAGTTAAAAAGAGAGAGAAGCTAAAGTTTAAAAAGACGTTACCACAACGCAAATATCAACAATTCAAAATCATTAGCCCCAAAAAAAAAAAAAAAAAAAAGTTGTCTTTACTCCTCAAATTTCTTAAATTCTGATATAATATTTTTGCTAATTGCAATTCCTCTTAAATCAAATTTGCTTTAGCAAACCATGACTATCAAATTCTCTTCTCATAAGAATAGTCAAATAATGTAATAATGCAAAACAATCGAGTCCACAAGTATTCTCTCTCAAAGAAAATATAAAAAAAGTATCAAAATCTTATAAATAATGTAGTAAGGAAAAAAATTAGAGTTCAAAAAACATATATCCCAAAGCAATTATCAACACTGTAGTAAAAATTCCGTCTTTACCTAAATCTCTTACGTGATAACATAACATTTTCCCTATATTGCAATTCCAATTACCAATTGAAATATGATTTGAAAGCTATTTAAATTTTTTTTAAAAAAAAAAAAGCAAAAAAGCAAATTTATAAGGGGAAAGGAGAAGAAAACCTGGCCGCGTAATTTCATGGTGAGGACGCTGCCCTTCCGAACTCGCTCCCAAGGGAAAGCAACCAGCATCCGAAGCTTGACGACGAAGCTCTTCCACAAGCCAGGCTTCTCGAACTGAAACTCACCGCTCGGATAATCCACCTCGGACTTCCTCACTCTCTCACTATTAACGCTCACCTCGGAGCCAGATTCCTTACCGTCCTTCTCATCCTTCTTCCCCTGCTCATCTCCGACCTTCTTCTTCTCGTCTTCCGAGGACGAATCAAAGGCGCGAACCAAGAACTTTCGAGAAGGTTCGCGAAGACAGGAAGGCAAAGAATTGGTGAAATCAGGATGGAAAGAGAGCGCGAATTGGGATCGAAAATGGAGGTGAGAGAATGAGGAGGGAGTGCGGAGAGGCTTCGAAGCGGAGGAGAGGATTGCGGCGAAGGTACAGCGGTGGATTGGGGCTGTGAGGTGAGAAGATGGTAGAAGCAGGAGCTTCGACATTGTTGACTATTTTGAGCAAAATAATATGATTCTTCCCCACCGAACGTGGAGAAGAGGAGATTACAGATGCAGTCCGCCGGTAAAAGAGGGGAAAAAGAGAAGGATGACAAGGCTATGTTGTGTCCACGTCTCACGCTTTGGGCTATCCACGTGTCAACCTTTTGCCTGCCTAGCGGTTTTTTTTTTTTTTTCTGTCTCTCAAAAAATCTTCAAGCGGTGTTTTTTTTCCGATCTAAAAAGAAAATGTATAATTTACTAGGTGTTTAGAAGATGGTGTAAACCGTTGATTAGAATCACTTTTATTGTAATATATGAGTGCTTTACACTGTAGTCATTTTTTTATTGTTACTGTAACATGTGAGAGTTTTATACTGTTCATAACTGAGTTTGTGATGAGAACCGTGGTTCCAACCACAATACCAAACAGGAGGTTAGTGAAATTGTTTCGACAGTGGTAACTCACTAGATTATCACTAGTTATCTAATCAATGTCCAGTTTGAAATTGATGTGCATTTTCCATTCAGTTTTTTATTAGTAATAGTGTTTAACACCATAATGATACCTTTAAGTATTTTTCGCTTTGTTTAAAGTAAAAGTAGGAGCAAAAGCAAAATCTTAAAGTTATAATTTTTAACTTATTCGTTTGGCAAATAAATTTAAATTAGTGATTTGATTTGAGTTAATGTGATTTGAATTAGGATTTCAGTTAATGATTTGAATTATTATTCAAATTGACGTTTGGATGTGCATTTAAGTTTTAATTTGAGTATGACATAAAATTGAAATTTGTGTTTGGAGAGGTAGTGAAAATAATTTTTGACTTATTAATAAATCTAATAAAATCTTAATATTAATGATCTTAAAAAATATGCAATATGAATCTTAATTTCTTCCTCTCTTCACTAAAAATACAATGAAAAAAGAATCATCTCATTTGAATATCGAATGAAGAAGTTATGATTTTTTTCTCAAATATAGGAGAAAAAATTTCAGCTTTTATTGTAGTAAACATATCCGAGTGTCAAAAGTTGAAGGGGAGTCAGAATTTTGAAAACTTAAATTCTTGATACTCAAAGGATTCTGATTTTGAGGGAAACAAATACATATCCAAATGATTTTTGATACTCGAATCTAAATTTGAGTCCATTGAGTCCAAAGAATTCATGAAACAAACATGCCCAAAGCACATTGATTTTAATGCAAATACTTTTGTAAACTTTTATCAAACATTATAGTTATCTTATTTTTTGTACAAAGCATTTTTTAAGAGTTCTAAAAGCAATCCAAACTTAATACAAATATCGCTAGGCTCAACAGTGATCACTGGCTAATGTCATCGAAGACTAATTTACTAGAGTATTTTGACTTTTTCAACAAATATTCAATCTCTTCTCTAACGTCATTATTGAGTAGTCCCCTAACTTATCACTTATTGAGTAATCCACCAAATTATTTTGACTTTTCAACTAATATTGTTGATCATCTCTGGCATAGTCATCGATCACACAAGGTGTAATATGGTAAATTAAAATCTATGGTTGATTGAGATCAACATAAGGTGATTGATTTCGACATCAGCATGTTTTGTTGGCACCATAAAGATGAGTATGAGAGAGAGGGGGAGGAAGAAAGAGTTCCTCACACTGATGAAGAACATAGCTGGTGAGATCTAGTAGTTGATCGTTATGGGATAGAAGGGGAAAAGAAAGAATGGAAGAGAGATGGAGATTTAGGGGAAAAAAGTTGAATTAGGGTTGAGAAAAAAAAAAGGATGGAAAGAAAGTAATTGTGGCATTTTATATGAGTGAAAAAAAAAAGGAAAATTTAAAATTTATAGAAACCTTAACATCAAAAAAGTTGTGGCATGAATCATGAGCATGTTACATAATTTGCTCTTTGGTTTTTTTTTTTTTTTTTTTGTCATTTAGGGTCTGATAAATCCAAAGGGAATGATGTGTGCATATGCATACATCTTTTGATGGCAATTCTAACGAGACCAAAGGTCTTCGAAACACCTTGTAGAAGAAATTGATAAAGCTCCAATGAAACGTTGGGATGGTTAAATCCAAAGAACGGCTCATAGGACCCACTTTATTGCTATTATTTCCAAGGTGTAGCTGCAAAAAGACAAATGGAGTAGCACATGAGCAAGAATAGGTAGGAGAAGTTAGCAAAATGTTGATGGAGATATTACCTAGAGAAAAGTTGCTATGAGGGAAGGGGTATCAAGGCTACAAGTATTGGCTCATGGTTTGAAGGTTTCTAGTAGGGAAAGGCTAGTCGAGTGTCCTAGGGATCGAAGGGAAAGACTTTCGAAAATTCTTTGTTCGAAGAGCACACACCTTCAAGTGCGTTGTAGAAGTATCTTGGAGGAAATCTCAAAAGGACTCCCAAATGGACTCTCATAAGAACTTTTAGAACATTAGAGTTCCAAAAGGCACACACCTTGGAAGAACTTCTATCTCCGAGGGGTGCAAACTTAGAAAGAGGGAGAGAAAAAGAGGAAAAAATCCTAGAGTTTTGTCTAATGGAAAGATCAAGCTGATCTAGTATTTTTACAGTTGCATCGGAAGCATGCTCTATACCATAGTCAGGTTTGAATCAAGACTTTCCCTTGGAGCAAACTTTTTAGGCATGGCTTTTGTCTTGTTAGATATGGTATGATTTTGGGATAAAATTCATATTTTATGTTGATCAAATCTTCTTCTTTCCGACTTTGAAGTCAAGTTGATCAGGTTGAAAATTCTATCTCTGAAATGTTCAAGTGTGCAGTTTATCTCCAAAAGCAATGTTTTTTTCATTTTTACTAATTGAGCTAGAAGTTAACACTAGGCCACAACATCACCAAAGGTGTGCTCCGAAGGGTTCCCAAGGGTGTGTCAGAGGCACATTGGGGGAAAACTTTGATAAAAAAATCTAATCAAATTTTGTGATTTTTCAACCTTTTGTAGGAATTTTCTTGGGTTTGTGGCCAATTTATAGTCTTTTTCAACCTGTGTTTTTTCATAGTTGATTTCTAAGAATAAAATACAGGCTTTTAGGTTGATTTCTCAATCACTTGTTCATGTTAGACCTGTTGGAAAACGATACATAACGGAATTTTAAAATTTTTAAATAAGTCTTTTCCAAATAACAAGTTTGATAGGCTAAGTACATAAATTAGTAATTGATCTTACGTACCTTTTTCGTATATCGAAGACTACAGAAAAGTCTAATTAGAAAAGAACAGTCCAGAAGAGCCTCAACCAACTAGTCTTCCTTGCTATTCTCTATTGTCGATCGAAGTGCAGGTGGTCGTACGTCGTATAGCTTTTCCTCTAGTGACTCTCCTGCAAACCACTTGAGAAAACCTAGAACTAAGATTCCAGATGTTGAACAATAACTCTCTAAGAGTTTCAGAGTTTCTCTCACTAGAGTACTCACTCTTTATTTCTCAAATGATTGAAGGAACAAGTTCCATTTATATAGTGGTTGAATTAGGCTTCCAAATTCGAGTCTGGCTCAACCTCCAATAAAAACGTATAAAAAATGCATAACAGCATTATCGCATGGTTGGCCTACCCATCTGTGAGATCAGCCTGCCGAACTGGCTCCACTAGCCTACCAAACTAGGCGATCGGCCTGCTGACTAAGCAATAATTTGAAACTTTTAGAATATCTTATTTCACATAGGAATCTTAGATAAAGCCTTAAGTTTAATTCAAATAACCCAATAGAAAAGTTATCCGATCAAAACAGCCATATACTAATAATCTCATATCAAATAAAATATTATCCAACTAATTCAACATGTTTATGTTAAATTAATTCAATCAATAAATCAGCATGAATTATTAAATCCAATCTATCGAATTTCAGCCAATCTAATGATTAATATAGTCACCAATATGTAAGAAAAAATATATCGTACCATTACAGAAATTATTATGAACTAGCAAAGAAGACCTAATGGACATATGTAGATCAAACTCTTATAATTATAAAATAACATATCCTAGATAAATATATTTTATAATTATCAACTCAAACGCTACTCCACTAAAAGCCTAGAGCCGCACTCTCGAATTATATAAAATCATGAAGCTTCAATAAGTTAATCGTCCATGACATATCATAATACATAACATCCCATAGGACATTTATAATCGGCTTAAGAATAAATTTTGTTTTACCTTCCTGATTATTTTTATCTTATGTTCCATTATCTCACCATTGGAATACTTATTATTCATAAATAATATACCGTTCGGTTACACTTATGTATCTAAACGGTTGAGTGCTCCAATCTTCTAATTACAAGATACTGTATATAAGAGAATATGTTAACTATACTAAAGAACTATGGATTCCATATCTATGAGTAACGAGTCTACGTTAATCAAGAGTCACGACTCTAATGTATTGGTATACGTACCATCATCAAATCAAACTATTACCCTTTGGTATATCAAAAGACGTAAGTCAAGAATACGGGCCTATTAATTCATTTTAGGATTAAGACATTACACATATGATTGTCTAAAGTCAATTGATTTAAACAAACAAAATTATTAATCAAATCAATTCAACTTTTGCCCGATTTTATATCATTACCTATGATAATATACTAATGTTTCTACTCATGGAGTCCCACTTTGATAACCAAGACTAGTCATCTCTTGTTAGGAATATACACAACATAACAATCTTAACATAAATAAAGCACCTAACTTTATTCTTCCGATTGTAGACCTTATTATTTAGACTATCACCTTTAAAATTCATGCCTTCTGTATAATCTGTCCATCATATGCACAATCTTAAAGGTTTAGACTAACAGTCTCAAACTTTTATTTGCTTATCATACATTCAACAGAAATGAACATAAAGAGGACAATATTTGATATATAAATAACAATTAAACTCTTTATTGATTAAATGTCTCCAAAAACCTTATTACATAATTTAATCCTTGGAGCACCTAGTCAAACAAAACATATCATAATGTTTTTATTACATGCCATAGTCCATTAACACACATCAAGCACTTGATATACATGTTAAAAACATAAACTTTTACTTGGTTTTAAGGACTAGAACTTTACCTAAACAATCCCAAGATGTTATTCTTTCCTTTTGGTTCTTGAAAGCATCTCAAGACACTTGACAAAAATCCATAACACATTTATAAAAATTAAACCTAAAATTTGAATAAGAACCCCAAAACAAAATAGTGGGCTCCTTGAGCTTTTCATGGTTCAAATTTTAATAGAGGCAAGAAGGGAACTTTTTCACTCTAGCCCTTAGCCATATAAAAACCTAGTCTGGAGACTAAAATAAAGTAAAAACAATACTCCCCCATACATGCACCACCAATTTATAGGGGAGGAAAAGGTGCTAATTTTTTCCAAATTTTTCTTAGAAATGATGACAACTTTTTCTTAAGTTATCACTAAGGGGCCTTTTTGTAAATTGAAAACTTCCCCCACCATATGCAATAAACCAGTTCTAGCTAAGGAGATATGGCAAAATTCTTCACCTCATGGTGTTACCTTGGTGGGTTTCACAACAGCTTTTTAACAGTCTAAATTTATATTGACAGTATTTTTTCTATACTGTCAATGTATGTCTTATACTGCAAGTATTCTTTTCTACACTATGTTTCATAGTCCATAAGCTTTCACATCATCTACATAATATAATTCCTATACTGCTTGTTTTACACAATCTAATTTCTATACCGCATTTCTTTATACTATATAATTTCAATACTGCTTAACTTTATGAAGTATAATTTCTTTACTGTTTAACTTAATCATTATAATTCTTATATTACATAACTTTATCAGTGTAATCTTTACATCGTAGTATTTTCATATTGTATGATTTCTATATTATGTATTCCTTCTACTAAATTTTTGTCTTAAAATATGTTGCAATATATTTTGTAACAATTAGGCTTTTCAATTTATTTTTATATCATTCTTTCTTTATTTAAGATTATGACAGGATTTTTAATGTTAAAAATCTCATTTTTATCTTTATGAATTTTTTTGTAAAAATCATATTTAAACAATAATCCTCATAACACCAAACTTACTTATTAAATTCTTAACAAATTTTTTAGTATAAAATTTAGCTTATAAAATTTGTACACAATTTACTTAACATAATCTTTTAATTATTGCATTTTAATGCACTAAAAATTCTCAGGTGTTACAATTAGTCCGAACTAATAGAAGAATAATTTTTAACTACTTTTCTAGGGAGCTTAAAAACATTGGGGTCATTCTTATGGAGCTCAATAAAAGCCTTCTTTAGGTTGTAACTAAAGTTTTTAGTCATCGTAGCGATATTTATCACTAACTTCTTCTTTATGGTTTTGGGAATGGTGAAGGATGTAACAACACCTTGCCAAACACGTTCCACCTTGTCCTTATTCTTTTTTTTCTCTCCAATCCTTTGTTGTTATGGGGACGTGCTCCCAAACTAAAACTCCAATATAGCTTTGGAGCTTATCCCCCTCTTTTCCAAGAGTTTGGTCTTTTTCATCGAATTGCACCTGTATTTTTATACCTTTTAATCTCAACTTTGATACTTTCTTAATCAATGTTCTTTTATTTTTCCATCCACATCTAGATTAGATGGCTCCCTTCTTAGGAGCTCATAACCATCATCTTGTCTAGTTATTTCCTTCTCTATATTAACGAATTTGTTGTTTGACATTTTGAATATTCCTAAACAATGATATTAAAACTAAAACAAACATATATTTAGAATTAAAACAAACATTTAATTGAAACTAACTATAATTAAATTAATAATATCATGAAAACAAACATATAATTAAAAGTAAAACAAAAATTAAATTTTCAAAACCAACATATATATGAAACTAAATATAATGACAATAAAAATAACCTATAAAACTTTTTTTTGGAAGAGATAACCAATAAAACTTAAACTTATAAATAAAAACTAATAACATTAAAACTAAAACTTATAAAACTAAAACTAACACACTAATTAAAACTAAGGTTAAATTAACATACAAACAATTCACCAAGTCCTAATTACAGTGTTTTCATTCACATATTCTAAATATAAAAACTAAAGAAAAATCTAAATACTAATTACAAAAATTTTGTAGAAAACAGTTGTCTAAAGTCATGAAAATAATCATCGTCAAATTCATCTCAAAATAAAAATAAGCACGAAAAGACATATGTACCTCTGGACGGGTTGTAGCTATGGTGATGGAGAGTAGCGACTGGCAGAAGTTCATAATGACGACGGAGCGTAACGATGGTGGGGGCTGAACAATGGCATAGGGTGTTTGTAGTTGGGCTACACGAAGGTAGTCACTTACCACAAGAAACCAACAGATGGCTGCATTGTCGCAATCAGATGGAGGCCAATCCACCGGCGAGAAACACGACACATGTTGCGTATCTTCTAGCGCCAAAATGTTGATGCTTAACAGTGAATAGCGGTGACTTAACACCACATGCGGTTGTAGCTTGAGGCCAACATGCCTCTTTCTAACTAACCAGCTCCTGTTCTCTGCCAAATAGCACCTGCCTTGAGCATCGAAGAGCCCTTGTTTGGTATCACATCGGTGTCCCCTTTGCACCTCTGAGGCATCCCTTCTTTTGTTGCAAGTACACCCAAACAGGCCGAGACGAGCAGGAAAAGCTGTCTGACCATCGCGTGCAGCTGCACATGACGTTGAGTCGTCACCATTCATTGGTAAGCATCACTCAATCGTCAGGCAATTCAACTATGGCCTCGTATTCAATGATTGGGGGAAAACTTATAGACGTAGCTACACAACCTCGTGCCTAAGATGTGTACGGCCCAAAGAAGCTTGGTACCTCATGAAGGAAATCCACAAGGGGCTATGCGGTAGCCATGCAGGGAGGCGTTTCGTGGCCAATCAGTGCCTTCGTAAAGAATACTATTGGCCAACCATGGAACAAGACTGTAAGAAATTTGTGCAAAAATGCCTCAAATGCAAATAGTTTGCTCAGGCAATTGGACAACATGTTGAGCCGCTTAACTCAGTAACATCCGTCTGGCCATTTGCTAGGTAGGCTATTGACCTGATCGAACCTCTCCCTCAAGCTAGGTCTTAGTTCAAGCATTGTATAGTGGGCATAGACTACCTCACCAAATGGGTAGAGGTGGAGCTATACACCAACATGACCGAGACCAAGGGCACTAACTTTATCTAGAAAAACATCATCTACTAGTTTTGAATTCCATATAATATAGTTATTGACAACACCAAGCAATTTGAGTAATTAAGCCTCCTTCGCCTATGCAAGCAGCTCGGTATCAAGAAGGTTTTGTCCTCGCCCAGCTATCCTCAGAGCAACAGACAGGTTGAAGCGGTTAACAAAACAATCAAGGACAACCTGAACAAAAAGTTAGAGGACCTCAAAGGAGCATAGATCGATGAGCTCCCGAAGGTGCTTTGGGTATACCGAACAACAGCCTGGACCGCCACAAGGGACTCTATTCTCCCTCATCTATGGGGTTGAACCGTCATCCTAGCAGAGTTGGCTTGTTGAGCTTCAGGATCGAACATTAGGATTGTGACGACCCTCACTTACATGGCCGTCACTTGACTTAACTTGATCTTAAACTTAAACATACTTATTAATAAAGTACAGAAATTTTGGAATAAATTTTTTTTTTAAATGGATTCTTATTGTGGAATCCTTGACATGAAACCTTAGAGGGAATAATGAGTTCTTAAAGAGAATGAATTCTCAACATACAACTTTAAAAGATGTAATAATCATTTCTCGAAAACTTAATTTTGTAAACCGAACATAATAACATAAACTCTCAAACGTGATAATAACGTAATAATAATTATTACGTTTTAACATAACTATAATAATTTCTTGAAGTATAACTATAGTAATTTCCTTGAACTTTTCCTTTTAAAATATAAGGATGGTTATCTATCAACTATTACTTTAAGGACAATTATTAATTTAAATAAAACTATTTTCAAAACAATTTTAAATTAAATATT
>CAMOHE010050758.1:0-10413 GCA_946598075.1 Artocarpus hirsutus | reverse complement strand
GACAGGTTGAAGCGGTTAACAAAACAATCAAGGACAACCTGAACAAAAAGTTAGAGGACCTCAAAGGAGCATAGATCGATGAGCTCCCAAAGGTGCTTTGGGTATACCAAACAACAGCCTGGACCGCCACAAGGGACTCTATTCTCCCTCATCTATGGGGTTGAACCGTCATCCTAACAGAGTTGGCTTGTTGAGCTTCAGGATCGAACATTAGGATGAGCTCCGAAACACCAAGCTCATTGATGAGACTTAGAAAATGCACTTTTCTTAACGTTAAAATCAAGCATTTTGCATTAATATTTCTCATAAAACTCTTCAATTATAGCAATTTAGTGATAAACAGTGTTTTAGTGTCTTAGTGTGAAAATGTATTTAAAAATGTGTTTTTATTGTGTTTTTATGTTAAATAATATTTTTAGTAATTTTTAAAGTCGTTTTGATGTGTTAAATATATGTTTAATTTGTAAATAATGAAAACCGTAAAAATAATATTGTGTGATTTTATTTCGAGTTTTAAAATGTTTGTAAATAAGTTTTGAGTCTGCAAATACATTCTATTATATCTCTAGTAATTTCTAAAAATAATCCCGAGTCTATATCTATTAAGGTTTGTTAAGTTTAAAATTTTTTATGTCTTTTTAGTAATTTTTGTGTGTTTTAATGTAAAATAAATATTTTCAATATTTTTGTAAATATTATGTTTGTAAAATAATTAATTTTAGTGTGTTTGTGAATTTTAGATTTAAAATCTAGAGGAAAAATGAAGCAAAACAGCACAAAAAGGGGCAGAAACAGACCTCAAATGCTCAAGAAATCAAAAAAAATAAAAATTAAATAAAATCTAACACGTGGCGCAACATTCTCCATCGGATCAACTTTAGATCAGTGCATCTCAGCCGTTTGCGTGTTTTGTCCTCGCCGATCAAGTGCAGTATGGCGGCACACGTGCATCTTGTTATCATCCGTTGAATCAGCTTACGAAGACTTAATCTCGCGATCAGAAATGAGTCAAAGTCGCACGTGTTGACTTTTCTCGGTTGACCGAATCCGTGTCGTTTAGTGAGTCAAAGTCAGCGATCTAAGGGATACTGTGTGTCCATTCCGCGTGCCGCGTCACACTAGATTGCCTAGATTTTTAAACATCCTCTAAACTAATCCGAGAGCCAAAAAAAAAGAAAAAAAAATAAAAAAATCAATAAAAATCAAAATTAGTTGAGGAATAATGGAATGGTTGATTATAAATTATTCCAAAAAATTCTCCATCATTTAAATTGTGTCCTACATCATTATTTACTTAAAAATATCTTAATAAAATAATACAAATAATTAAAAAAATAAAACAAAATAATGTAAAAATATTGTAAATAGTAAATTTGCTTCTACTATAAATACCCCCCTCTCTTCATGTAATTTATACCATTCTCCTTTGGAGAAAATTCTCTTCTTTCTTCTTTTTAGGTTAGTCTTCTTTTAAATTTTAGTTTTTATATTTTGTAAAATAATTCTAGTTTTTATGTTGTAAAATAGTTGTGATTAGTAAAAATATGTGTGTTTCTACTTCTATCATGTCCTTCTAAATTCTACTTTGCTGGGGAGAGAGGGGGATATTCTTGCAAAATTAAGGTAAATATTTTTAGTGTTTCAAAGTTTTCTAAGTTGTTATAATGTAAAAATCATTTTTAGAAAACTTATAATTTTCATGTTAACTTAACTAAAATTCTTGCAAAATTATGTTTTGATTTATCATAGATATAGGATGACACAAATAATGCTTAGGAATATTTTGATTATTCGTAGACATGAAATGGCATGGTAAATTTTTTACAGTAAATTTTGTCGGTAATTTTAATAGGTTAGTTTGAAAACATACATATTTATTAAACATGAGTTTTTGATGCATTATAGACATGAATTGGCATAATGAACACTTGGTAACTCTTGATTTATTATAGACCAAAGATGGCATATTGCATACTTAAACCATGTTAATAAATAAGTTCAGAAAAATTAAAACATATTTAAATTAATTGCCAGAATTGAACCTTTAATCCTCGATGTTTGTTAAAATTGTTATTACCTTTAAAATTAATTGTACTTATTGTTAAAGTTCCATCTCCTAAGTTAAATTTTGCTTATTAAAGTTCCATTTACTATTCAAGTCCAAGCCACATTTCTTGTTGTTAAAATTTCAAAAAAAAACTAAAAATGAAAAAAGGAAAAAATATGTAAATATTGTAAATAAATTGTGAATAAAATTAACTTTTATTTTCAGATTATTTAGCTAAACATAATAGAGCTAATATATTGGACCTTTACAATATCTTTTCCATGTGAGATCAACCTCGGACTCATCAAGATTTATTACTTGAACAACCTTATACTTGAGGTTATATCGGATATACTTTTAGACCCGAACACTCATGATGTTAGAGCTCGGCCTATTGAAGGAGAAGAGGGATTGGTTGATAATTCGCACAGCGACTCGAAACCAAGTTGTTGCTCAGTACTACAATAAGCAGGTTCAATTGAGAAGTTTTAAATTTGGAGGCTTAGTACTCAAGAAGATCATCGTTCAATAGCCCGAGCTTAGGCCATTTAGACTAAAGTAGGACGATCTATTTAAGGTGACCAGCATTGTACAACCAGGCACATACAGGATAACAAATATGAAAGGCATGTGCTCAGCCACCACTAGAATGCCAAGCAATTGAAGAAATTTATTGTTAGTAAGAAGCCAAAACTCCTTTTTTGACCTATGACTTCATTCTTTTGTAACTAAAAGGTCTACCAAGCAGAACCAAAGTGTATAGAAGAAATGCTAATGAAAATATACATTTTTAAAGTTTGGCTGAGTAAGAAAGATTCATTTCTTGGCCCGGGTTAACTATGATACGAATTTAGTACCCAGTAGCCCCCTTAGACTTGTTTAAGTTCATTTTAACTTTTACAAGTCTAATTATGATCAAGAGTCAACTTCCCCAGAGTTATCGCCATGTCAGGGCAACTCTTGGTTAGGTCGTTCGCTTGTGATGGAATAGTGAACTGGTTTTTTAAGTCCACTTGTGGTCGAGTCATACCGACCAACCCCTTAGTTTGGTTTAGCTGGAGACCCTCCTTTTTTCGAGAGTTATGGTCTAGTTTCCCAGATGGAAGTTGGGTGGGCCTCCCTTTTTAGAAGGCTACTATTAGGAGTGTGCTCGGCATCGTCCCAAGGATTAGATCCTCGGTGGCTCGACCAATGTGCTCGACAAATGCATCGGGAAGCATAATCTCTATCCCTAAGAGCTTGGCTAGTCTGTCTAAGGTGTTCTACAAGGCCTCCATGGGCCGCGACGCAAATTATGGCCTCCTCGGGTAAGACACGTGCTTAGGTCGGATTGTCAGAGCCTGTAAAAAGGTAGTCACTCACCACAAAAAGCCAACAGATGGCTACATTATCGCCATCGGATGGAGGCCAATCCACCAGCTAGGAACATGACACATGTCGCTTACCTTCTGACATACCTTGATGTGATACACGGGTCATGGACAAAACCCATCCAACACCTGGTTTGAGTGGTAGCTTATAAATAGAGTGCATTTATTGTGACTCAAGGCTAACGTGCTCCTTCCTAACTAACCAGTTCTCGTCCTCTACGGAGTAGTGCCTACCTTGAGTGTTGGAGAGCCCTTGCTTGGTATCACATTAGTGTCCCCTTTTGCACCTCCAAAGCGTCCTTCCTCTTGTTACAGATACACCCAAGCAGGCTGAGACAATTAGGGAAGAGCCGTCCGACCATTTTGCGCAGCCACACGTGATGTTGAGTCGCCGCCATTCACTGGTAAGCATTAACATTTTGGAGCCATCATTGTCTAGTTACGAGGACTCGTCAAGTGGTTCCTTCGACTTAAGGCCACTCATCGTCGACGAGGACCTTAAAGGCGTTATACGATTCCTATATTCATCGCGCCAGCTTTGGAGATGTCCATGGCACTAGTCCTGGTGACTATTACCTGCCCAGCCGATCGGGCAGGTGGGATGTTTTGGCAAGGGTTTATTAGGTTGGACCCTTTAAACCAGCCGTAGTGGGTGAGATTGGTCTTTCGAAGTAGGAAGGTCTTCTGTCGAGTAGACTCAAGCTTTGTGTATAAATCCTCCATTGTTGCAACGACCTCACTCGATGCCCATGGCCTCTTTGACCAGACGTGCCCCTGCTTAAACTTTGTCAGGACTTGTTGGTCCTCGGGCACCACTTTACCGACTCGGGATAAATAATTTCTCTCGACAAAGAACCACTCGAGCTTCCATAGCTTGTCCGAGTCAAGGTTACCCTAGATAAAATCCTTCTTAAATCTGGTGAAGTAGTACCACCCTGACTGCCGGGGAATTATACACTTGTTTGAAGACTTCCCACAGTATCTCGGTTGCCTGGTAATATCTCCAAAGAATTTATATCCCGATCATGGAGTGATAGCAATTCGAATTAAGCTAGGTGGGGCACACGTTTAAGTCATTAACAGCCGGCAGAGGAAGGGATGGAAAGGCAGATGAAGCCCGACCTGGAAAAAATTGGCATACAATGTTATGTGACCTTCAAGCGGGTTCAATAGCGAGTCTTCCTCCTTGGGTAGGATAAGGTCGACATCATCTGGGATGCGATATTCCTAACGTAATGCATCGACTCGGCCTAACTTTCGGGCAAAAGTATATCTTACTATAGAGGTTTGGCCAAGCCGAGAACTTCTGTATGCTATCACACCTCGGACCCTAGTCGCAATTGGCCTCTCCTCGACTTCATCATCTTCGGCGGCCACTTCCTTCGATTCCTCATCCTCGGTTGACCTGTCCCTGATGAAAACATCAACGGTTACCCGGCTTACGATAAGAGCAGTAACCCTGGCTCCTCAGCCCAAGGTGCGTGGCACATCAGAAGCCACCACCAAGCTAGCATGTTCCTGGGCTGTAACTCAAGATGTGCCCTAGGCGGCAGCATTGATATATGGGTCCTTACCCCTATATGACCTAACCAGTCGTCTCCTATCTATAAAGTCGAGGAACTCTTGCTTAGGGACTGTCTGGGCACTGAGGCTCAAATTACGGCTAGCCGAACTACGCTGTCGTGCTTGGGCGAAACTTCCTCAACATTGATTTCTTAGGTAGTCGACTGGTCGATATCGATACTGCTATCCCACCAGAAAATGTTTATGTCGTTCTAAGAGTCGCTGAGGTCATTCATTTTTAAATGTCCTTTTCGGGAAAATTACCTGCTCAATTTGGTAGGAGCTCTGGATGAAGTCTTTAAGTTCTCAGGTTACGACCTATGGATCAGTAGCTAAAACTCAAAAATCGTGAAGTCTGATTATGCTTACACATTGATATAACGGAAGGTTAACCCCTATGTATAACCAGAACTCAGGCGCAAAACGCAGGCACAAAAAATGAAGAGGCGCAATGATTACGCTTGTTAGGAAAAACACCCAATCGCGTGCTAACACATGTCCCTCTGAGCTTTACCACATGACCCTTCGTCTCCCGTCTCCTTGGGACACTACCCGAGGACTAATCTGAGCTGACCACAACCACTCGGCATAGTCCACTTGGCCAAGCACCGACCAGGTGCATTGGGGGGCTACTGTTAGAGGTGTGCTCGGCGTCATCCTCGAGGATCAAATCCCTAGTGGCTCAACGAATGTGCTTAACAAATGCACCTGGAGACACAATCTCTATCCGTAAGAGCTTGGCTAGTCTGTCCGAGGTGTTCTATGGTAAAAGACATGTTCGGGTCGGATTTTTAGAGCCTGCAAGAAGGCAGTCACTCACCACAAGAAGCCAACAGATGGCCGTATTGTCACCGTCGGATGGAGGCCAATCCATTGACTGGGAACATGACACATGTCGCTTATCTTTTAACAGACCTTGATGTGACACATAGGTCATGGGCAAAACCTATCCAATGCCCAGTTTAAGTGGTAGCCCATAAATAAAACGCATTTACTACAACTCGAGGCCAACGTGTTCTTTTCCAACTAACCAGCTCCCATTTTCTGCCGAGCAGTGCCTGCCTTGAGCGTCGGAGAGCCCTTGTTCGGTATCACACCGGTGTCCCCCTTTGCACCTCCGAAGCGTTACTCCTCTTGTTGCAGGTACACCCAACCAAGTTGAGACAAATAGGAAAGAGCTGTTCGACCATCATACGTAGCCACATGTGATGTTGAGTCGCTGCCATTCACTGGTAAGCATTCAAATAGAGGCTTAAGGTGAGGGAGCTTGAGAGGCTTTTTACAAAAATGCCACAAGATTAAATATTGGATTGATTTATGACACTGAAAAAAATAATTGTAAAAATTATCACACTGCCTCATCATATTACATTTAAAATACTAAATATACCTTCAAATTACCTGCACAAATATCGATGGTATCTAGCATCCGGTATCTAGTATCTTTCACGAATAGCTTCTAGTATCCACATAGTTACCTACTGGTAACCACCAATACAGACGGCATGACGGCTAGTATCTACCGGAAACCACCATTTTTAGTGGTGACAGCAAATAAAATATTTAAAAATATAAAAAAATCAGAAAAATTACTTAAAAACTATAAAAATACTAATTACTTAGAAAACACAAAAATATACAAAAATTATAAACAAAGTTATATGAAGCAGAAAAAAAAAATCCATTCCAAAAAAAATCAAAAGAAAAATCCATCTCCAATGAACGATAGGCTTCCCTCATAAATTCAGGAACAGGCAGCGCTGTCATGGTAGAGGGACAAGGCTGACGGCGTCAGATCTCGTCGTTGCAAAGTTGAGGAATTTGATCTTGAGGGGAAGATGTTGAGGAAAAGTTGATCTCGTCGAGAAGAATACTGATATGCCAGCGGCGGCGTGCATGAAGGGGTTGGGTCTGTTGGTGGAGTCACTCGAAGAAGTTACCGAAAGCTTTGGCGTAGTCAAGCACAGAAGAAGCTAGATCCGCTGAAGTCAAGCGACGAAGAATCCAAATCCGCCGTTGAGTCATACGCAGATGGCGGTTGCTTTGCTGCTGACGTGAAACCGACGAAGGTGCACAAAGAAGCAGCCACCCTCTCAAACAGATTGGCGTTGTTCGTTGATCTGCTTTTGTTCGCGTAGAGAGAGAGGAGCAAAAAAAAAAAACTCACACGATTGAATAAAGCAGTGATGCTAGGGAAAATGGGCAATGATTGACGTTGAGGGCAAAAAAGTCAGATCAATTTTTTTTATCTTCAAAAGCGTGGCACTAAATAAGAGAAGTCTTTGGTGGATTGGCAGAAATTGATCCACCTGTTATTTCCGGGGCACCCAACCCAAAAACTTTGGGCTTCAGCCCCATGGGCCCAAGCACCCTTCGTCTTTGAGAAGGTTTGGAATAAGGGTCTAATGAGACAGTTAGCCCAATTATGTTTATTAAATAAAAATATAATTTTAATTTGTAAAAATTTTACAAATATCTCATAATAATATCATTAAAATTATTTATATGTAATTATATAGTACAAAATGTAATATCATTAAGATAATTACTATATCATTAAAGATATTTTTAAGATATTTTAAATATTGTGTTAGATTTTAATTTCATAACAATAATTTAGACACGTATTGTAATTTTTTCTTGGGGAACAAAACTATGGGTTAATGAGACAATTGACCCAATTATATTTATTGAATTAAAATATAACTTTAATTTGTAAAAATTTTATAAATGTCTCACAATAATATCATTAAAATTATTTATATATAATTATATAGTATAATATGTAATATCATTAAGATAATTACTATATCACGAAGGACATTTCTAAGATATTTTGAATATTGTATTAGATTTTAATTTCATAACAATAATTTAGACACGTATTGTAATTTTTTCTAAAACTATTTTTGGCTCCAAAAAATTGTTTAGATAATCAGTCAAAATTCCCTCTTTCTAGAAATGCCTCTATTGTGCCTTCTTAAAAAAGAACTTTTAAAATAGATTTTTAAAAATTTATTAGAGTTTTCATAAGATATTCCTTGTATTTGGTAAATAAGTTCAAAATTATGAGTTTGAACCGTCTATATTGTAAAGTTCTTACATATTTAATATAAAGCAAATGTATGTTACGCACCATGCAAAACCCTTACATGTTATAATGTTTGAGCTCATTTTATAAGTTTAAATTCATTTGCTAAACATCGTAATTAGAAACTTCAACATAACATTTTTTATCACCTATTAAAAATTATAAAATTATTTTAGTCCATTTGAGCTACTTTTTTAAAAAAAAGGAAGCACAAGCAAAGAATTTTGTCAAACGGGCTCTTTTTAAGTTCTATTCTTTCATACTCGCTTAGTCAAGTCCAACGAGAGAAAAATGACGACTGAAAGTATAAAAATATAGTTGTTAAGCATTTTAATTTACTGCTGAAATGGATAGATAATTTCTGTAGTCACAGTATTTTGGTCTTTAAATAGTTGAAGATGTGCGAATATAGTTTTATTTTGACTAGATACACAGTTGAGAATGAGTTTAAAGAAGGTTTGGACTACCCCAGAAAGGCTAATTTTTATGATGAAACACAAAAAACTTATATCAGAGCTAGATCTCAAACTAGTCATTTGCTAAAGGGCCTGATTACTCATGAATCACAATGGTGGACAAACAAAATCTCAACTAGATACGAAATTGAGAATGAGTTTAGTCGCAATGATAGACAAATAGAGTTTTAATTAGAAACATAAATATGGAATCGAGACTGAGTTTAATCGTAATGATAAACAAATAAAGTCTCAATTAGACACCGAATTGAGAATGAGTTTAAAGATGCTTGACTTTTCCGTTTGATAAATTTCATAAGCCGCTGCTTTTTTTAGCCTCCGTGCGTGCACGGTGGCCTAACCTAATTTGTATCGCTTATTTAGAAAAACAAAACAAAACAAAACAAAACAAAAAAAAGGAAAAACTTATCCAAAATACATCATATAGCAGTTATCTAGCCGCATGAATGCCTGTCTTAGAAAAAAGAGAAGTTAGAATAATCAGAATATGAATATGTGCTATGTTCATGTAAGTATATATTCAATATAATACTGATATGTGTGCGCCTCCGTAAGTCACGTTATAAAACGGCATACGGACGCAAATTTGGACCATTGTCCACCTTCCCTAGCGACCGACAAGGAAGATGCAATTGTCGATGATCATTAAAGAAAAATAACGAAAAAGAAACTAAAAGAAGTAACCACTTGAGATTAAAATAAAATATACATGACCAGTTCTTGAACCCTTTTACTCTTTTTGTATTGTAATCCTTTCTGTCATGCGAACAATTTCAGACGCCTTATCGCTACGTAGACACGGACACAATAACGTGATTAATTTAGCACCTTTTTTTCTTCCTCAACTAATACCAGAATTTTGAAAAACTAACAACGATTATAGCACGAAACAATATTAATAATATTTATATGATGTCTTCACCAAAAACACATCATGTTCCCTAATTAATCTCGAAACTTGTAACTTGCACAGTGGTTCATAGATTTGAATCACAACTTAAATTATTTTGCTACAATATTTTTCTCGTAAAAATTTAAATTTTTTATTCACATCTATGAACCAAACAGACTATAATTAATATCTTGCCGTGCATACCTAAAAAGTGAAGCATATAGTTAATTAGGTTCACATGATCATATCCAATCAGCTGCCTAACTGTAGTGTTGCCAATTGCTGTAATTAAAATATGATTAATACATTATGGTTTCTCTCTGTCTCTCTCTCCTGTGGGTTTGGTTGGTCATGAGGGTGTGGATGTTGAGTTGGCATTTCAGAAGTACTTATCCATAGCAAACGGAGAGTATATTTTCAGTACAAGATCATTAAAAAAGAAAAAAAGAAAAAAAAAAACTGAAATTATATTCTAAAGCTAAACTGAACTTACAACTTGAACCATATAACTCATGCATACATCAAAAAGATTGCCATCACAAAGATTATACAGTTACAAACTGTTCTACGTCCCTATTTTTCTCATTAACTGAGATCATCATCTTCAAATACAACCGACCCTACAAAGAAGTTGATGATCATGATTAGCATTATTATCATCATATTCAAGAAAAAACATAGGAGAGCAAAGAGGTTAACACACAATCTATTTTTTTTTCCCCTTTTTGCTATATTATTACCATTGCCTTGCCGTGCTAGAGAAGAAAACCTTCTCTTTTCCTCTACTTTTCCTTCCTGCTTTCCGCTCTCTGCTTCTGCTTCTTCTTCTTCTTCTTCTTCTTCTTCTTTCCCTTCTTGTCGAACTCGAAACTCTTGTTTCCTTCCTTCTCCTCCTCATCATCACCATACTCTTCATCTTCGTCGGCCTTGTCACGCTTGTAAAGAGTACTGTTTTCTCCATTTAAACGACGTCG
>CAMOHE010050757.1:0-23047 GCA_946598075.1 Artocarpus hirsutus | reverse complement strand
GCTCACAAAATCCTGTAATGATACAGCGTGCTTTTACAATAATTGGTGACTTATGTCAATTTATTAGATTGGTTGAAAATTTGGAAGAATCAAATAATTCATGTCTGTTTGTCAGTTGAATTAATTTTGTGAACAAAATTAATTCAAGATAAACTTATTGAATTATTGGGGTCAGATAATTCTTGTCTGTTTATCAGTTGATTTAATTTTAGATAAATTAAATCAAGATAAACTTGTAGAATTATTAAGAATCTATTTATTTTCTTAGAGATTATCTAGATAAGTTGTTTTAATTAGATAACTTCTCTATTGGGTTATTTGAATTAAAACTGAGGCTTTATCCTATAGAATCTCGGGTGGAAAATAAAAGATTCACGTGATTTTTTTTTTGGCAGTTCGGCATGCCGAACTTAAAGTTTGGCCTGCCGATGAGGCAAGTTCGGCCTTCCGATGAGGTAGATCGGCCTTCCTATGCACGAATTAAAAATCGCGCGTTTTCACGCGTTTTTACGCGTATCTTATCCGATATTGACCCAAATTTGCTTTTGTTTGAATTTTTGAGACCTTATCTGATAAGGAATGACCCTAGACTTAACCTCTATAAATAGGGAATGAGTCTGATGAGTTAAAGAGAGATCAATAGAGAGATTAAGAGTGATACTCTACTGGTGAGAATCTGAAACACCCTGAGAGCTCTTGTTCACAAATCACGAACATTAGCTTTGGGTTCTCTCAATTGATTGGAAGGAGAGTCACCTTGAGGAAGAGCTGTACGTTTGAGCCCACACTCACTCCGATCGTGGATAGAGAATAGCAAAGAAGACCAGTTGGTTGAGGCTCTTCTAGAACGTTACTTCTCTACACAGATTCCGGGAGCTTTTCGACGAATACAAGGTTAGTAAGATCAGGTTAATTTATACATATAGCATGTCAAACTTATGTTTTGGAAAATACTCTGATTTAAAATTTTTAAAATTTGGGTGCAAGGGTAGGTTCGTAGGGTAAGGGGGCAAGGGGGTAGAGGGAGGGTTTGCGGAGTGACGGGGGGTGACAGGGGAGTGGGGGGGAAGGGTGGGTGGGGCGATAGGGCATGGGGGGGCAACAGGGGTGGGGGGGCGAGGATGGGTCGGCAAGGTGGGGGGGGCGATGAGGGTGGGAGACGGGGGGTTGGGGGAAGAGGAGAGGCAAAGGGAGAGGAGAGAAAGAGGGAGGGGGAGCCTACTAGCAAGAAGAAGGCAATGGCGGCTATGGCTTTCAGCGACAGAGTGAAAGCTTGAGAGAGAGAGAGCCCTTTTAGAGAGAGAAGGAGTCGTAGATTCAAAAACGGGGGCACAAATTTTCAAAATTTAAAGGGGAAATTACATCTTACATGACAGTTTATAGATAAACTATGTGTAATGCTAGGAAAAGTTTTTTTGAGCAACATTCCACGATAGTTTCTACAAAATCTACCATGTAAGCTATGAAAACAAATTTTTTTCCCAGCTTTACAAGACGGTTTATAAAGAAAACGTCGTGTAAGCTGTGAAAATTTTTTTTTTCCCAGCTTTGCATTGTAGTTTATACAGAAACTGCGTGTAATCTGTGCAAAAAAAATATATTCCTCGCGTTACACGACAGTTTTTGTATAAACTGTCTTGTAATGCTTGGAAAAATTTTTTTTCCCTACATTTACCACTTGTGTATGTTTTTCTCTTCTGCTCAGGGCGGCCAACCTGTGTGTTAAGCATCCAATAGACCAGAGTGTATACTTTTTTGCTGTGTTCATCACAAATATAACTATAAATAAATATCCCAAACCCTTCAAAAAAGATGAAAAATGAAACCAAAAAAATATTTTACAATAAATTAACATAAATTGGTTTATAGATGCTATTTTTTTCTCTCTTTTTTTCATTGTTTCCTTAATACATATCCATTCCACATCTTCATGAAGCAAGTGCGAAACATTATCTTCAAAATCCTCCATCTCTTCAACCGGTGGTAATCCCTTTGTGAATGAAGGGATGTCCATGCAATCCTCTGCAACTTCTTCACCATCGATAACTATTCTTGGCTTCATCAGGACGACTAGAGACAACTCTATGCCTTGGGGATCCATAGTATAAAAAACTTGGATTGCTTATGATGCCATAGCAAAGGGATCATTCCTGTATCCTGTATCCTAATCTTCAAAAGTCAACCACCATGATGCCATTATTATTGTTCTTAACATAGTTATTGTCGGCCCACTTGCACTTAAAAAGTCTGATGTGCAATCCCCAATGATCAGATTCCCAATTATCTTTAATGAAACCAAAGTAGTTTGTGGTCCTATATACCAGATTCTTGTCCTTGGCGAAGGCAATATGCATAGTCTCGGCACAGAGAGTCACATCGCTATTTTGAATATGATGCTTCTCACCTTTTTCGTGAGTGTAGAAATTGTAACCATTTATAGAATATGACGTATACCTTGTAACTGCTGACGACAGTCCTCTAGCTATGTTCTCAAGTCCTGTGACATGCCTCCATCTTATGATGTGGAGCACTTGCCATAGATGTGTGCTCTAATCCACAACCGAAAGGTCCGATTATGTTCATCTTGCAACCACTTCTCATTTCTTTCTCTTTTTGGGTTTTCTTTTTTTTAATTCATTCATGTGCACATCATTGAAAGGCTCTACTTCATTAGCATTGTGCAAGACATAAAGACAAGCTTGCTCCCACTCCTCTCGATTTATTAACGAAGGATTACTAATAGATAGTCCCCTAGCCTGAATTTTTATAGTCTTTGGCACCTTAATTGTGTCCGCATTAGATAGGTACTTGAAGCAAAATTCAACCGATTCCTTAGCTTTATAACTTTCTATAATGTATCCCTCCGACCTATTTCGATTCTTCACATAGCCCTTCAAAAACTTTATATATCTTTCAAATGGGTACCTCCATCTCAAATACACCAGTTCGCATAACTTAACTTTACATACTAAGTGCACCTTTAGATGAATCATGATGTCAAAAAATACCAATAGAAAATACTTCTCAAGCCTACATAAGATTTGCACCGACTCCGATTACAGTGAATCTTGCATAAGTGGATCAATTGCCTTGGAGCATATTGAATTGAAGAACGAACACAACTTAGTAATTGCAAATCTCACATCCTTTGTTAGAATTCCCCGCAAAGCAAGTGGCAGTAATTGCTGCATCAACATATGACAATTGTGTATTTTGATGCCAATAAGTTTCAAATCCTTCACTGACACCAACTTTTTAAAGTTCAAAGGATACCTGTTTGGCACTTTCAATGAAGCAAGCCATTCACAAAGCTTTCTCTTTCCCGCTCTTGATAATGTGTGCTTCGTTGGAGGTAAGTAAGTGCGGTTTCCTTTTTTCTCAAGAAACAAATTAGGCCTAATCTCTATTTCCATGAGATCCAACCGAGCTTTTTCACCATCCTTAGTCTTGCCCGGAATGTCAAGCAACATGCCGACTATGGATTCACAAATGTTTTTCTCAATATGCATAACGTCCAAGTAGAGACAAACAAAAAGTGTCTTCCACTATGGAAGATAAAAAAAGATTGATCTTTTTTTCCATGGTCCATTAATCGGCGGCTCATCTTTACCTCACTTTCTCTTCCCAAATACGACTGTTATATCTTTTACCATTTTAAATATTTTTTCACTTGTCAAAGGATAAGGATGGTCTCTTTCTTTGTTGTTGCTATCAAAGGCTTTCTTTTGTTTGCGGTAATGATGATCTCTTGGCAACCATCTTTTACGACCAAGAAAAATAGTTTTCTTACCGTTCTTCAACCGTTTGTGAGACGTTTCTGTCATACAAATAGGACAACCAATAAAACTCTTCACCAAATAACCAGATAAATTGCCATATGCAGGGAAGTCATTAATGGTCCATATCAACATTGCACAAAATGTGAATGTCTTTTCTAGGTAAGCATCTCTAACTTTGACTCCATTGTCCCACAAGTTTTTTAGGTCATCAATTAACGGTGCCAAGTATACATCATTGTCATTACCTGGTTGGTAAGGACCCGAAATCAATAAAGACAAGATTAAAAACTTTCGCATCATGCACATCTTTGGAGGGAAATTATAGATAACAAGTATTATGGGCCAAGTGTTATGCCTACTACTCATGTTACCATGCGGGTTCATTCCATCTGCCGACAAAGTGAAATGTATATTTCTTGGATCTGCACTAAAGTTGGGATGATCAGCTTCAAAAGTCCTCCATTGTGGTGAATCCATCGGGTGTCAAGCATGTCATCGCCAACTCGTTTGTCATGATGCCATGTCAAATTCTAGGCATGTATTGGGTTTTCGAATAAATGCCTCAAATGTGGTACCAGTGGAATGTACCATAGCACTTTCTTTGGCACTCCATTCTTACCTTGTTTGGCTCATTTTCTTTCTTTCACCTTGCTTGTTGGCAAATTGGACAATAATTCTCATCCTCATACTCATTCCTATAAAGAACACAATCATTTTCACAAGTATGAATTTTCTCATATTCCATTCCCAAAGCGCTCAAAGTTTCTTAGCCTCATATATACTAGTTGGTAATTTATTACCCTCTGGTAGAAGGCTTTGTGAAACTAGAATTTGGCCACCCATCCGACGCTGTCAAATTCCATAATCAAACTAAAGTAGATAATTTGGTGAAATTGGTGTACCCCTCATACGCAGGTGTCTCGGTATCATTCATCATTATCTCAAATACATTCGGATGGTGCATGAAGAGTTCTTCCAAAATATTGACCATGTCAACCATATTGTCGTGATCATCCATATTATCCTCCATAATCGATTCTTTTTCTTTACTTACTAAAGTTGGATTGAAATTAGACTCACTATGAAAATGCCATGTCTGATAACTACTTATAATTCTATTTCGGAATAAATGCCCTCTAACAATTGGAATTAGATGCAATCTATGGTTTCTACATTGAACACATAGACACCAAATTTTATCACCATTGGCATGACTTTTGGCAAAATCCAAGAACTCTTCCACACCATTCACATATTCTCTAAACAATCGAAAATCTCACTTTCATTTCCTATCCATTTTGCAAGTCCTAAATCAAAATAATAAATAGCAAATACTCAATTAAAATTAATTTCACAAATTATAAACTTATATACCCACCATATATATTCTAATTAATCATAAAACAAATTACACATACCCATTATAAAACAAATAAATCATACCCATGGTCCACAACACAATAATCATGAAATAAACAACAAAATCAATGACAATTTATCAATCTTGGATTGATTAAACAACAAAATAAAAAACAATTTGTCAATTTCTAACAAAAAACTTACAATTTGGAAAGAGATTAAGGAGTGTGGAGGCAAAAGGGACGGCAGTTCAAAGGGGTCTGTGTTCATATTTGATAGGTGAGTTTTGATATGTGTCTGATTGTCAAGGTGGGAAAATGGGTTTTAAGTGAGCTATCATGACGGTTTTTCTAAAAACCCTTCGTGGTATGTGTAGGAGCTACCACAATGGTTTTTTAAAAAACCATCGTGGTAAATGAAACATACCACGATGGTTTTTCTAAAAAACTGTCATGGCATGTTTGGTAGCTACCAGGACTGTTTTTTAAAAAACCGTCGTGGTATATTTCACTTTTTATGATGGTTTTTTAAAAAACCATTATGATAGTTCCAGCACATACCACGACGGTTTTCGTCTTCACAGGCATAACTTGTCTCATTTTTTTCCCTTATCACAATGAATTTTGAGAAACGGTTGTGAAATGAAGGTTGTATAATCTCGAATTATTGTAGTGATAGGAGAGGCAACAGCGATAATCGTCAAGCTCAAGCGAAGAATCAACACGGCAATGCCAACAATAGTAGTAGCAGCCCTTGAGGGAGTAGACAAAGTAATCCATATAATTTTCATTATCAACGAGGACATATCAAAAGAAATTGCCTAATAAGGAATTCTCGGCAAGGATCTCATACTGGAGAGGGTGCAACCCATCAGTCCTAGGCTCAATTGTTTGCTCAGCCTCAATAGGTTTCTCAACCACAGTTTCACCAATTCACCCCTTAGTAGATGCACTATCCAGCACAAGTTTATCAGCCGCCAAGTTTCCAAAGGAATGTTCCACAATATAGAGCACCCAGTCCAGCTAGTGTGCAGTCTCCACCACCACAGTAGTATCAGCCAATAAAGCCTAGACCAAGTAATGCTAATAAAGCAAAAGGAGAAGCTCTAGCTCAAGTCTACACTATGACTATAGGAAGTTCTGATCCTTAGGCTAGTAATGCGGTAGTTGACGGTACGATTCTAGTTTCTAAATCCTTAGCTTGTGTCTTATTGACACTGGTGCCATGCATTCTCTCATTTCAAATTTATTTGTGAATACATTAGGATCAGAAATAGAGGACTTTAATGAACCCCTAATAATTACCTCACCCTTGGGGCGAGTGCATGTAAATAGTGTGTGTAAATCTTGTTAAATAATAATTGGGGGTGAGATTTTGAAAAATGATTTGATTGTAATCCCCATGAGTACCTATGATGTAATCCTAGAAATAGATTACTTATTTATGTATAATGCCCTTGTAGACTGTCACTATAAAGAATGACTTTAGAGACCGATAAGGGAACAACGATCACTTACTAAGGCAGTGATAAGTGAAGGATTCATGAAAACATATTTTGGAGGATGAAGAAACTTAGCTTGTTACGCGCTTCTTTTGAACCTAAAGGAAGAATCCAATGTAGTAGGAAGACACATAGTGATACAGGCGGTTAACGAGTTTGATGATGTCTTTTTCGGCGACTTACCCAGGTTACATCCACAACAAGAAATCAAGTTCAATATCAAGCTACTCCCTAAGACTGTTCTAATTTCCATTGCACCATATCAAATGGCATTAGTAGAGATGAAGGAACTAAGGAAGCAACTTTAGGAACTTGCAGATAACAGATACATCCAAAGTAGTACATCACACCAGTTCTATTTGCCAAGAAACATGATGGAACTCTCAGGTTATGTATTGATTATTGATAGTTGAATCGGGTCACAATAAAGAACAAGTATCCATTGCCAAGAATCAACAAGCTATTCGATCGGTTAGGAGGTTCTCGGTATTTCCCAAAGATAAACTTGCGTTCAGGTTACCATCAGCTCAGAAGCAAAGAAGAAGATATTCCAAAGACATCCGCTAAGAGCTAGTACAAACATCCGCTAAGAGCTAGTACAAACACTTCAAGTTTCTAGTGATGTCATTTGGACTAACAAATATGCCCGTACAGAATTCATGGATTTAATGAATTAGATTTTTAGGCCTTATTTAGATCAGTTTATCATTATGTTCATCGATAACATTCAAATCTATTCTAAGACCAAGGAGGAGCATGAGTAACACCTAAGGATTATGCTTCAGACTCTACGAGAACATCAACTATATGCTAAAAAGGAGAAGCACGAATTGTGGTTAACCGAAGTCAAGTTTCTAGGACATGTCATCTCTAAATAAGGTATTTCAATGGATCCTTCCTTGATAGAAATAGTGGTGTAATGGGAACGATCGAGGAACATGGCTAAGATCTGTAGCTTCATAGGACTTGCAAGATACTATAGAAAATTTGTGTAAGACTTCTCAAAGGTAGCAGCTTTATTGACTTAATTGATTAAGAAAGATGTCTGGTTTGAATGGGATGTAGAATGCGAATATGCTTTTCAAGAGTTGAAGAACTGATTGACTGCTGCTCTAGAGCTGATCATACTGAGTAGTGACGAGACTTACAAAGTCTATACTGATGCATTAGGATGTAGACTCAGATGCGTATTAATACAACACATACGGTTTGTGGCAAATGATCATGACAGTTGAAACCTCATGAGCAGTACTACCCCACTCATTATTTGGAGCTCACAGCAGTAATTCATGCATTGAAGATTTGGAGATGTTATTTGTATATAGCGACATTTTAGATTTTCTCAGATCACAATAGTCCAAAGTATTTGTTCAATCAAAAGGATCTAAATTTAAGGCAACAAAGATGGGGAATTTATGGAAGACTACGACTTCACGCTGTAGTATCATTTGGGAAAAGCCAATGTAGTTGTAGATGCGCTCAATAGGAAATCTTCTAGAATTTTTGCTTGTTTAGCATTTGAGGATTGGAAAAAAGATGCTATAGTAAGCGAGTACAGACTACAGTATTATAAAGATTGCAATCAAGGTTTGGTATACCATATGGAATCTACTCCAACCCTTATTTAGATGGTAAAGTTGAATCAATGGCAGGATAAGCACCTTTAGGAAGTTTGAACGCAGATACAAAATGGACAGTAGCTTGAAGAATGGGAGATATATGCAGAGGGATCACTGTATTTTAGGAAATGTTTAGGAGTACCTATAATAGAAGAAGTGACAAATGCTATAATGGATGAAGTACACAAGTCTCGACTTGCTATTCATTAGGGAAGCACGAAGATGTATTGCAATTTGAAAAGACAATTTTGGTTGAAAGGTATGAGAAAGGATGTTTTGGGATACATCACCAAGTGTATGACTAGTCTTTAGGTGAAATCTGAACAACACAAGCCCATTGGACAACTTCAACCAATTCCCATTCCAGGGTGAAGTAGGAGCACATTACGATGGATTTCCTCATCAGCTTACCAAGAACGGAGCAGAAGCACGAACAATCTAGGTCGTTGTTGACAAGTTGACAAAATTAGCACATTTCATTCCTCTCAGATCGACTTGTTTGAGGAGAGTTCTTAAAGAGTTATATCTTGAGAATATAATAAGTGTTAGAAAATGAGAACGCAGTAGAATTTTAAAAAATTTTAAATCAGAGTACTTTTCAAAACACAAGCTTGACATGCTATATGCATAAATTAATAAGATATTACAAACCTTTAAATGCCAAAAAGCTCCTACAATCTGTGAAGAGAAGAGCATTACAAAAGAGCCTCAACCTACTAGTCTTCTTTGCTATTCTTTATTCATGATTGGTATATGTGCGGGCATGCTTTGCATAGCTCTTCTCTAAAGACTCTCCTTCCAACCAATTGAGAAAACTCAAAATTAGCGTTCGTTATTTGTGAATAATAGCTCTTTAAGAAGCTTTAGAGACTCACAGACTAGAGTACTCACTCTTAATTTCTCAACTGATTTAAATAACATTAAAAACTCATTCCCTATTTATAAAGGTCGTCCTAATAGTTGGTTATTATCAAATAAGGCCTTAAAAATTTGAATCTAAATTAATATCTGATAAAATCACATCTGAAATGCGTGATCAAAACATCGTTAGATCGGCAAGCGAAACTAACAGATTGGCTTGCCAAACGTATGATAAATGCTCCATGCGAATCTTTTATTTCCCACTTGAGATTCTTTAGACAAAGCCTCAGTTTTAATTCAAATAACCCAATAGAGAAGTTATCTAATTAAAACAACCATATCAAGATAATCTCTAAGAAAATAAATATTCTAGATAATTCAACAAGATTATCTTGCATTAATTTACAAAATTAATTTAATCGATAAACAGACATGAATTTTTTGATCCTATCGAATTTCAGCCAATCTAATAATTTAATATAAGTCACTAATTTATTGAAAAAGCACTCCATATCGTTATAGGATTTATTATGAGCTAGCAAAGGGGATATGATGTGTTAGTGATGTGCCTTCGGCCAATTATGTAATGACCACATATTTGTTGGGTTTTGTTGGATTTTGTGATTCAAATAAGTAGCGAAAAATTGAAATTAATTTTGCACAAAACCCTCTCAAGATCCATGTAATTCGATTAGAATGATAAAAAAGTCATTGAATCTTACCAGGATGAGAAAAGGGGCAAGATTTCTAGAAGGAAGAGAACGGGTTCACTTCGGTGACACCCTAACTCGTGCTTTTCAAATTCAGGATCGGATTTAGACATTATTACTCAGAGCAACGCCCTCTGTAGGTATCTACATGAACAGACTCTCTCAAAAACGAATTGGTGTGTTAGCACCCTCTCCTTACAGTAATTGACTCTCTCTCTAAATTTATGGTTTTTAATGTTCTCGCCTTTTAGAATAAGAGAATACTTTCTTTTTCTTCATTTCGCTAGAAACCCTAAAACAGATATATATATATATATATCTATTGACTTCAAGATAGAATCAGATTTTAACTAGGGTAAACTGTAATTCAAATATGATTCAGAGAATCTAGATAAAGTCTATAATTTGAATATGATTCAGAAAATCAAGATAATATCTGTAATTCGAATATGATTCAGAGAATCTAAATAATGTCAGATTCAATGAACCTAGACATATCTAGTACATCAAATCTGGACATTATTAGGTTCATTGAGCTTAGACACAGTAAACCCAAAATTCGTTATTAGTCTGTTCTAAGTATGCAACCCTATAGGTTCACATAATGTTGGTAGTGGGCTTGAAATTCTGTTTCTGTCCCACAAATCATAAGCGGCCTCTAGCAAGACATTATATGATTACCCAAGTTACACGAATGTCAATAATCCAACATAACCTAATCCATAATAAGTATTAAAGTCCTTTTGTCACTACATACCTTCATTGAATATAAGGCATGGTTTATGTTATCCTTATACTATTCAATCATATTATTTCTCGATCTTAAGTAAATTGATATTGACAACCCTTATCAATTCATTTCAGTATGGTCATATATTTTACTTTAGTTTGACTTATCGAAGGGCCCATAGATATCTTTCTCATAATAAATGAGGGACCAATTCCTTCTTAATCACTCACATTCCTCACATGATTCACTCTATATCCAATAACAATCCATTCCATCATGCTGTTAAAGATGGTATTAGATTGTGTCAAAATATAGAACTTGTCATGTAGGAAACCATGGTGATTTTAGGTTAGAGGACTAGGATAATACTATTGTGATGAGAATCACTTATGACAATCATCCATGCAGTATTCTTATAGCGGGTTGATCCAATACATCATTTCTCAAATATATATCTATGAGTTAACTTAGTATCTCATACACATGATTAGTAAAACAAAATCATCAGTCAAACTTCAGACTAGTCTTCATTTATTATTATCCCAATAATAATGACAGACTAGGGATAATTTAGAATAGAATTCAATTTTCACCTAAGAGTTTTACTATCAAGTCACATACTTGATGACCTTAAGCAGAATTAACTATTCAGGGAGTTGGAATAAAACATAATAATAAAAATGCCTCTTTATTAATAAAATGCAAATGTAATGAAGTCAAAATATGGTCATTAGGCCTAGGGCACATCACTAACAATATTGACTTCGTTACAATTGTATTTATTAATAAAGAGGCATTTTCATTATTGTTTTTTATTTTAATTCCATGAATAGTTAATTCTACTTAAGGTCATCAAGTATATGACTTGATAGTAAAAATCATAGGTGAAAATTGTATTTTATTTTAAATTATCCCTAGTCGGTCATTATTATTGGGATAATAATCAATGAAGACTAGAATGAAGTTTGATTGATGATTATGTTTTACTAATCATGTGTATAAGATACTAAGTCAACTCATAGATACATATTAGAGAAATGATATATTGGATTGACCCGCTATGAGAATACTGCATAGATAATTGTCATAAGTGATTCTTATCATAATAGTATTATCCTAGTCCTCTGACCTAAAATCACCATTGTTTCCTACATGACAAATTCTATATTTTGACACATTCTAATATTATTTTTAATAGGATGATGGAATAGATTGTTGTTGAATATAGAGTGAATCGTGTGAGGAATATGAGTGATTAAGAAGGAATTTGTCCCTCATTTATTATGATAAAGATATCTATGGGCCCTTCGATAAGTTAGACTGAAGTAAAATGTATGGCCATACTAGAATGAATTGATAAGGGTTATAAATATCAGTCTACTTAAGATCGAGAAATAATATGATTGAATAGTATAAGGATGACATAAACGATGCCTGATGTTCAATCAAGGTATCTAGTGACAAAAGGACTTTAATACTTATTGTGGATTAGGTTATGTTGGATTATTGACATTCACATAACTTGGGTAATCATAATGTCTTGCTAGTGGCCGCTTATGATTTGTGGGCCAAAAATAGAATTTCAAGCCCACTACCAATGTTTTGTAAACCTACAGGGTCACACACTTAGAACAGACCAAAAACAAATTTTGGGTTTACTGTGTCTAGGTTCAGTGAACCTGATAATGTCTAGATTCGATATACTAGATATGTCTAGGTTCATTGAATATGACATTATCTAGATTCTCTAAATCATATTCGAATTACAAACATTGTCTAGATTCTCTGAATCATATTTGAATTACAGTTTACCCTAGTTAAAATCTGACTCTATCTCAAAGTCAATATAGATATATATATATATATCTGTTTTAGGGTTTCTAGCTAAAAAATAAGAAAAAGAAAGCGTTCTTTTATTCTAAAAGACGAGAACATTAAACCCTAAAAATTAGAGAGAGAGTCATTTACCGAAAGGAGAGAGTGCTAGCACACCAATTCGTTTTTGAGAGAGTCTATTCGTCTGGATATCTACAGAAGGCGTTGCTCTGAGTAACAACGTCTAAATCTAATCCCGACTATAAAAAGCTCGAGCTTAGGTGTCACCATAATGAACCCGCTCTCTTCCTTCCAAAAATCTTGCCCCTTTTGTCATCCTGGTAAGATTCAATGACTTTTTTATCAATCTAATCGAATTGTATGGATCTTGCAAGGGTTTTGTGGGAATTGATTTTAATTTTTCACTGCTTATTTGAATCACAAAATCCAACAAAACCCAACAGTGGTATCAGAGCAACTTGCAAATTCAATTAAATTGATTTTATATAGTTTTGTGTATATGTGATATGCATGGATACGATTTATACATTAATTAGATTAATGTGCTTGAGGTTTTATTTGATTAAACATTTTTACTGTGTTAATTTGATTAATACGTTTACTGTTTCTTGTAACCTGTTATTGTTAATTTGATTAATATTATAATTTAACAAGAATCTAGTAATCTGTTTTAAGATGATTAAACGATATATTGTAAATATGTTTTCAATTTTATTAAGGTGGCGAATTGTTTAAATGTTAAACAGTAATAATCTGTTTTGAACAGATTAATATATATCATAGGGTCTGTTTAATTGTTGAATAAGGATGATCAGTTTAGAACTGATCAATAAATTTCATGAATCCATTTAAGTGTTAAACATAGGTTAATTAATTCTGTTATGAATAGATTAGTTAATCTGATTTATTAAAATCAATGCCAGGGGCACTGCCCTTGACCCCAAATTGATTCGTCACATAAATCGTTTTGGTCATAAAAAAAAATTTAACTTTAATGAAATTATATTATTATGTTTATGTGTTTAGTATAAATTGCATGGTGTATAGCATGGCCCTTTTTATACCAATGTGATTGGCAGGTTTTATTTAATTTTATTTTGGGTTTGTAATTTAAATACGGCCTGCGTATCATTTTTCAATTTGTTGCAATTTATTTATTTATTTAGTAGAAATAGAATAGTTTAGATTGCAATTTGTAATGTAAAATCAAATCCCAAGATCAAGATAGATGGAGGTTCAAGATGGAGGTCCAAGATGGAGGCTCAAGATGGAGTCAGTTCATTACAATCTAAAGAAATCCATGGAGATAAAGATTACCTAGGATTGACCATTAACCTTCATATTTGCTTATGAAGATCAATCTAGATTCAGGCCATGCTATGACACACTTATTGTGTTATTATTATGCTATGTATATGATGCTGTGCATATGATGCTATGTATGTGATGCAACATAATAATAAACAATAAAATAAAAATAAAGTAGAACCCTCACTCAATATTAAGTCATTAAAATTCCTCCCATAATTCAATACTTGTCAAGACTTGGATTGCTAAATATAGGTTTTGCCAAAGCAAGGTGTGTTAAGCCATCTAGGTAAGACAAGATGGATAATAGTGATATCCATATGTTTGAAATGGTTACACTTAACTAGGTTATCAAAATGGTTTTGGACCTAGGGTATTAGATGGGATTTTAATTAGCCAAGACATATGATGTCAAATCCCATATTTATCCAAGAGTTACATATGATGTAATTGGTAAAGTATTACCTACCTAAATAACCATACTTTAGGTGATAAGCCAAAGCTTACTTAAAGTGAGGTGAAATATGGATCTTGACCCACTAAAATTACAATTGTTGTGATTGCCAAATTAATATTGAGGGTTATTAATTTGATAAAATTAGTGGGATCTCGTAAAAAATTGTTTAATAAAATGCTAAGTAGTCTATATATATATTTGTTGCAGTTAATGGCATCAAACACCACATCTAACTTGTCACTTCAAATGATCCTTGAGAACTATAAGCTCAATGGGACTAACTTCCTTGACTGGTATAGAAACTCAAGAATTGATCTTAAGTAAGAAAGGAAGGAATATGTCCTTGATCAATCTATCCTTGATGAACCAGTTGCTAATGCTCCTAGAGCTCAAAAGGATGCTCACATTAAGCATCTCAATGACTTTGTTGATGTCACTTGCCTCATGCTTGGAAGCATGGAATCAAAGCTTCAGAAGCAACTGATGGAAATGGAGGCTTATACCATGATAGGCCATCTCAAGGAAATGTTCCAAGAGAAAGCTAGAATTGAGAGGTTTGCTACCTAAAAGGCATTACTTTCGTGCAAGTTGACTATTGGTGGTTCAGTGAGTCCTTATGTTCTTAAGATGAAGGGTCATCTTAATCATTTGCAAAAACTTGGTCCTGAGATTAGCCAAGAGTTGGTTATTGACATCATTCTCCAATCCTTGCCAAATGCTTATGATGGGTTTGTTATGAACTACAACATGCATAATATGGAGAAGACTGTTTCGGAGTTGCATGGGATGCTTAAGACTGCTGAACAGAACATCAAGAATACCAAAACTTTTCTAATGGTTAATAAAGGGAAAGGTATGAAAAGGAAACGAAAGGGTAAGAGCAAGAATAAGGCTCCCAAGGACTTTAAGAAGCCCAAGCTTAACACCAAGCCCAATCCTGAACCTAAGGCTAAACCACCAAAGGAAGGACATGCTTTTTCTATAATGAGCCTGGTCATTGGAAAAGAAACTACAAGCTCTATTTGGATGATCTAAAGAAGAAGAAGAGTAGTGCGACTACTCCTTTAGGTATTTATGTCATAGAAGTTAATTTGTTTACTTCTGATTCCTGGCTGTTAGATACTAGATCTGGATCTCACATTTGTACTAATGTGCAGGGTCTTAAGAGGAGTAGAGTCTTGGCTAAAGGCGAAGGAGTTGGAAATGGAGTAAGAGTTGCTGCTTTAGCTATAGAAACATATAAGTTGACTTTGCCTAGTGGACTTGTTTTAAGTTTAGAAAATTGTTATTATGTACCTGCTATGAGTAGGAATATTATTTCTAGTTCTTGTTTGGACAAGGAAGGTTTTGAGTTTATTATTAGAAATAATAAATGCTCTATTTACCATGACAACATTTTCTATATATATGCTCCACGAATGAATGGTCTTTATGTTCTAAACATTGAAAACAAAAATGAAAAGTCCATCTATAATGTTAATATGAAAAGGTTTAAATCTAAAGATTTAAACCCTACGTATCTTTGGCATTGTCGTTTGGGCCATATAAATGAGAAATGCATTTCAAAACTCCATCAACATGGGCGTTTGAATTCATTTGATTTTGAATCATTTGAAGTATGTGAGTCTTGTTTATTAGACAAAATGACCAAGACACCTCTTACTGGACGTAGTGAAAGGGCTAATGACTTATTGGGCCTTGTACATTCTAATGCATGTGACCATTAAGTTCTACTACTAGAGGAGGTTTTTAGTACTTCATTACTTTCATAGATGATTTCAGTATATATGGCTATGTCTATCTAATGAAACAAAAGTCTAAATCTTTTGAAAAGTTTAAAATTTTCAAAAATGAAGTACAAAATCAAGTTGGTAAAAGTATTAAAGCACTTTGATTAGATCGAGGTGATGAATACTTAAACCAAGAATTCATTGATCATCTTAGAGATTGTGGGATAGTCTCACAATTAACTCCACCAAGAACACCACAATGGGATGGTGTGTTTGAATGGAGAAATCATACTTTATTGGATATGGTTCGATCTATAATGAGTCAGTTAGATCTTCCAATATCCTTTTGGGGATATGCTCTGGAAACTGCTGCGTTCATACTAAACAAAGTTCCATCAAAGGCGGTTCAAAGACACCATATGAGATCTGGACCGAGAAGTCGCCTAGTTTGTCATTTCTTAAGATTTGGGGATGTGAGGATTATGTGAAGCATTAAATTTCAGATAAATCAAGCAAATGCCTTTTTGTGGGATATCCTAAAGAAACTAAAGGATACTACTTCTACAATGCTTCTGAGAACAAAATGTTTATTGAACGAAATAGTGTCTTTTTAGAAAGAGAATTCATTTCTAAAGGAATTAGTGGGAGTAAAGTTTAAAATCATATGGAGTAAAGTTCAAGAAGAAATTCAAGAACCACAAAATAGCATTGAACCACCTGTGGAATCTCAAATTGATCAACAAGTAGTTGTTGACCCTACACAAGTAGCACAAGGCCCAAGGAGGTCTAGTAGGACACATCAAAGCCCTAAGAGATATGGATTTCTCTTAACTGATAATAATGATGTGATGATTGTGGATCAAAATGAGCCCACATTCTACCAAGAGGCCATGAATGGCCCTAACTATGATAAATGGCTAAAAGCCATGAAGTCAGAGATGCAATCCATGTGTGATAATCAAGTATGGACTTTGATTGATCCACCTGATGCTTTAAAAACTATTGGGTGCAAATGGGTTTTAAAAGGAAAACTGACATGGATGGAAATGTGCATACCTCTAAGGCAAGACTGGTTGCAAAAGGTTTCAAGCAAACACATGGTATAGACTATGATGAAACTTTTTCACCAGTTACTATGCTTAAATCTATTTGGATTCTCCTCGCCATAGCTACATACTATGATTATGAGATTTGACAAATGGATGTCAAAACAATGTTTCTTAATGGAAACCTACTTAAGGATGTGTACATGACACAACCCGATGGTTTTGTTAGTCGTGAGAATTTTGGAAAGGTTTGCAAGCTTCAAAGATCCATTTATGGATTGAAGCAAGCATCTCGGAGTTGGAATCTTCATTTTGATCGAGCAATCAAAGAGTTTAATTTCATTAAAAATGAAGATGAGCCTTGTGTTTACAAGAAGGTTAGTGGGAGCCTTGATTGATGATTTTTTTTTACTAATCATATGTATTAGATACTAAGTCAACTCATAGATACATATTTGAGAAATGATGTATTGGATCGACCCACTATGAGAATATTACATGGATAATTGTCATAAGTGATTTTTATCACAATAGTATTATCCTAGTCCTCTGACCTGAAATCACCATTGTTTTGTACATGAAAAATTTCTATATTTTGACACATTCTAATATTATCTTTAACAAGATGATGGAATAGATTGTTGTTGGATATAGTGTAAATCATGTGAGGAATGTGAGTGATTAAGAAGGAATTTGTCTCTCATTTATTATGAAAAAGATATCTATGGGCCCCTTGATAAGTTAGACTAAAGTAAAATGCATGGCCATACCAGAATGAATTGATAAGGGTTATCAATATCAGTCTACTTAAGATCAAGAAATAATATGATTGAATAGTATAAGGATGTCATAAACCATGCCTTATGTTCAATCAAGGTATCAAGTGACAAAAGGACTTTAATACTTATTGTGGATTAGGTTATGTCAGATTATTAACATTCGCATAACTTGGGTAATCATAATGTCTTGCTAGAGGCCACTTATGATTTGTGGGCCGAAAACAAAATTTCAAGCCTACTACCAACGTTATGTGAACCTACAGGGTCGCATACTTAGAACAGACTAAAAATGAATTTTGGGTTTATTATATCTTGGTTCAATGAACCTGATCATGTCCAGATTCGATGTATTAGATATTTCTAAGTTCATTGAATCTGACATTATCTAGATTCTTTGAATCATATTCGAATTACAGGCATTGTCTAGATTCTTTGAATCATATTCGAATTACAGATATTGTCTAGATTCTTTAAATCATATTTGAATTACAGTTTACTTTAGTTAAAATTTGACTCTATCTCAAAGTCAATAGATATATATACATATCTATTTTAGGGTTTCTAATTGAAAAAGAAGAAAAGAAGGCGTTCTCTTATTCTAAAAGGTGAGAAAATTAAAAACACTAAAAATGAGAGAGAGAGTCATTTAACGTAAGGAGAAGGTGCTAGCAAACCAATTCGTTTTTCAGAGAGTCTATTCATGTGAATATCTACAGAGGGCATTGCTTTGAGTAACAACGTCTAAATCCAATCTTGAATACAAAAAGCTCGAGTTAGGGTGTCACCAGAGTGAACCCGCTCTCTTCCTTCTAGAAATCTTGCCCCTTTTGTCACCCTGGTAAGATTCAATGACTTTTTTATCAATCTAATCGAATTGCATGGATCCTGCGTGGGTTTTGTGGGAATTAATTTTAATTTTCTACTGCTTATTTGAATAACAAAATCCAACAAAACCCAATATGATGGACCTATATAGTTCAAGCTCCCAATAATTATAAAATTTAATATCCCAAATATATGTTTCATAATTACCAACTCTAACACTACTCCACTAAAAGCTTAGACCTGCACTCAAACCATATAAAATTACAAAGCCCAAATAGCTAAGTATCTATGACATATTATAATGTATCGTACCCCACAAGATATCCATAATTGGCTTAAGGATAAATTTTGTCTTACCATCTCGATTATTTTTCTCTTACATTCCACTATCTCACTATTAGAAAACTTATCATCTAAAGACAGTATACCATTCGGTTACCCCCATGTATCCAAATGATTGAGCACTCTAGTCTTCCAATTACAAGATAATGCATATAAGGGGATATCATCGACTCCAAAAGAGGAGTTATAGATTCCATATCTATGAATAACAGTTCTATGCTATCAAGAGTCATGTCTCCAATGTACCGGCATGCGTACCAATATAAAATGTTAATGTCACCCTCTAGTATATCAAAGGACATACGTCAAGACAACGAGCCCACTATTCATTTTAAGATTAAGACACAACACATATGGTTATCTAAAGTGAATTGATTTACTAAGATAGAATTATTAATGCAAATCAATTCCACTTTATGCCCCGATCAAAACATCGCCACCTATGACAATACATCAATGTTTTTATTCATGGAGTCCACTTCCAATGGCCCAAACAAACCATTTCCCATCAAGAATATAGACAATATAACAATCATTGCATGAATAAAGTGCCCAACTTTATTCCCTTGATTGCAGATCTTATGATTTAGATCGTCACCTTTAAAATTGTGTCTTTCGCATAATCTATCTATCATATGCCTGATTCTAAAGGTTTATACCAACAGTCTCAAACTTTTATTTACTAATCATACATCTAACAAATATGAATGTAAAAAGAGTAGTAATTTGGTATATGAATAATAAATAAATAAGTTCTTTATTAATAAAAATGTCTCCAAAAACAAATTATATTTTTACTCATTTAGGCATACATGTCTAATAATCTCCCACTTGCACTAACTAAGTAAATATGGCATATCCCACATCCCTATAGCTTCCACATGCCTCTTGAAAGCCCTTGCAGTTAGTGTCTTCATGAATGGATTAGCTAAATTGTCCTCAGATGTGATTTTGCATACAGCAACATGCCTGTCCTCAACGAAGTCTTTCATTACATGATACTTCCGATGAATATGATTACTTTTCTTGTAAAATCTTGGTTCCTTTGCATTAGCTATCACTGTAGCGTTATCACATTATAGTGATACTACTTTATCCAACCTGGTACATGATGAAGTCCCTTCTTAGGGGTCGAAACCACCATGTACTAGCTATGGATCAACGATGTAGGCCTTAGGTCTTTTCTTCAAAAACCTTTTCCCACTCAATCTTTTGAAATCAAGGTTTTATTTAAAAACATGCATGAACAATTTTAAATGTGCGGCACTCCTTATTCTATATGATATGTTATCAATATACATGGTAAATCATATTATAATGCAAACAAGAAAAGCTACAAGCAAAATAATAATAAATATCTACAATATTATGGTTCCACCCTAGAGAATAGAAAATAAAGATTACAAGATAATAATCGAAACATATTATTGATTCTTCATCCTTGAATCCTCAAGCTATATCCTTCTTCATGTAATGCCAATCTTCAAGTCTTTAATCCCGCATACATCGAATACTCCATATTTCTAATCATATCCAAATTTAATGTTTCTTAGAATTGTTCCAAAAAAAATTAAAACTGCATCAAAAACTGCACCTTTTTTGGAAAAAAATTTGTAGCTCTCAGCCAGCAAACTGATCTTTCTAATCGACATGTTGTTCATGACACTCCTACTTGCAGATCTTTTTAGGTCATCCTGCTGGTCATAAGAGTTTGGCCTGCCGCAAGAGCCACCAGATTTCTACCCTGTGGATGGCCTGTCAAACGTCACATCCAGCTTGCCGATCCTGCAACCATCAACCTACTGAATTGGAGGGTTTGGCATGTCGACCGAGCAGAGATCACAATTTTTCAAAAAATACAATTTTGATGCAATTTATCAATTTTATTTTTGGCAATTCATAAACATAAAATTAGAGACTTAGAAAATACCTAGGAACGCCATCATCCATCTTTTAGATCCATCTTCTCCGAATAATTATTTAATTACAAATTGCTTACAAATTTAGAATTAATAATAATTCCTAGACGGATATGATAATCTGCCATCTAATTACATGAAAAACATAGATATACATTCTAACATCTAAGGAACCATAACTGGTATTAATTAATTAACTAATTAATAATTAAATAATGATTTAATCAACCTTATTTAATTAATAAACATTCACCATATAATACATGAAAACATAAAAATATATAAAAACCTAGAGTGTCAACTCTTTAAAAAATTAAATTCAAGCATAGGAGAGATCAAGATCACATAATTTATACATATAATATGATCACAAACTTGCAAATTTAAGCAAAAACTTTGGCTCTAAAACCAATTGTTAGAAAAATAGTATGTAGTAGAATTTTAAAATTTTTTATATCAAAGTATTTTCTAAAACATAAGTTTGACATACTATATGCATAAATTAACCAGATCTTACTAACCTTTGAATACCGAAGGACTTCCGCAATCCATGAAGAGAAGTAATGTTCTAGAAGAGCCTCGACTAACTGGTCTTCTTCGCTATTCTCTATCCACAATTGGAGTGAGTGTGGGCTCACGTCATTTAGCTTTTCTGCCAGGTGACTCTCTTTCCAACTAGTAGAGAAATGCCTAAAGCTATAATTCGTGATTTTGTAAATGATATCTTTCCGAGGAATTTTAGAGTCTCACTCTAAATTTCTCAACTGATTTAAATAATAGACTCACACCTCTTTTATAAATGTTGGGCCTAGAAGTCAGTCCTTATCAGAGAAGCCCCCAAAAATTTGAATCAAATCAATATCAGATAAAATCAGTATGAAAACACGTGATTCTTTTATTGCTAGGTCGGTAGGCCGAACTGGCAGATTGGCCTGTCAAACCTTCTCAATCAATAGGCCAAACTTAAAGATCAGCCTGCCAATCTTTGATAAAGATCCCTATGAATTATTATTTCCCATCCAAGATTCTTCAGATAGAGCCTCAGTTTTAATTCAAATAACCAAAAAAAGAAGTTATTTGATTTAAACAGTCATATTTAGATAATCTATAGGAAAATAAATATTTCTAATAATTCAACAAGTTTATCTTCAATTAGTTTAATCACAAAATTAATTCAACCGATAAATAAACATGAATTATCTAATTTTATCAAATTTCAGCCAATCTAATAAATCTGGCATAAGTCACCAATTATTGAAAAAGCACGACATATCGTTATAGTTTTTTTGTGAGCTAGCAAAGGGGACCAAATGGACCTATATAGTTCAAGCTCCTGATAATTATGAAAACCAATATCCCAGATATATGTTTCATAATTATCAACTCTAACGCTACTCCACTAAGAGCTTAGAGCTGCACTCTCAAACTACATAGAATTACAAAGCCCGTATAGCTAAGTCTTTATGACATATCATAATGTATTATATCTCTATAGGATTATCGATAATCGACTTAAGGACTAATTCTGTCTTGCCTTTTTTATTATTTTTACCTTATGTTTCATTATCTAACCATCCAAACACTTACTTCCAAAGACAGTATACCATTCGGTTGCACCTATGTATCCAAATGGTTAAGCGGTTCGATTTTTCAATTATAAGATAACACATATAAGAAGATATTACTACTCCTAAAGTGGAGCTATATAGGGCTTGCAATTCATGTTACGTGTCGTGTTCCTATCAACACATTTATAACACGACACAATTAGACTAAATACGAACACGACACGTTTAATAAATGTGCTTAAAATACAAATACGAACACGGCCCATCTATAACACGCATAACACGGCATGGCACGACACAATTAAAATACACCCATTATAAAATTTTTTATATATAATTTTTTTAAAATTTTGACTAACATTACTTTAAAAAAATAAAGCTCTTTTACTATATATTTTACTAGTTTTTTATTTATAATTTTCACTCAAAAATTTTTTTATTCATAATTTTCCCTATAAACTAAACTAAACTAAATTTAGTGTCCAAAACGTAACAACTAAATTTAGTGTCCAAAACGTAACAATATTCATTTATCATTGAATATTTAAACTGCATTAATTTTAAACAGCCCACCTTGAATCCAAGGTATATTGAGGCTCTCAATAGCTTTTTCACGCTTATGCAAAGAAGGAAACCGGCTTATATAGACAAGAATGAGAGAGAGGCTCTCATTTTCTT
>CAMOHE010050756.1:0-12050 GCA_946598075.1 Artocarpus hirsutus | reverse complement strand
GAAAAACTGTCAAATTGCTCGTTAACCCGTTTCATTGTTAATTTCAACCTCTACAAGACTAAAATGATAATGTGTTCCCTTTTAATTTATTTCTACAAGAATATAAAGTGTATAATTATTATAATATTGGAGAATGTCTTCTAACAAAATAAGTTTATAATGAAGTAACATGCTACGCTCTCAAAAACTAAATTAGCAATCCCATAACAAATAACACCAAAAAAAAATTCCATTAGAGATAATGCTTAGCATGTTTCGCAAATCAACTTAAAACATGAGTTTAAGTACTGTGCCATACTTTTTATTTATATATTTACATGTCAAAGCTTTACACTATGAACGGTTCAAACTCATGAACTTGAACTTACTTGCTAATTCATTCATCCCAGTAGAATTAGGAGGCTGGATTTTCTCCAATAAAGCCAAATGAAGTTCTGTTTTCCAAATTAAAAATTTCTCTAATAAACCCAAATCAAATTCTTAATTTTCAATAGAATAAATCGTCTTGTTATTCACCATTATGTCGTTGATTGGCTTATTTATGAAGAGACTGACATGGAGAGAGAGAGAGAGAGAGAGAGAGAAGTATATTGGTAGATTTGCATCGACTCCTAATACCTTAATTGTTAAGGATGTTGACTAAACTTGCACATGGATTCGTACAATATCCGTTTAATGCACATGTAGTGATGGTGTTAAAATATATAGCAATCTTACTTAAACATATGCGTTATAACCTTAATATTAAAAAATAATGAGATTTAATTTAAAAAATATATTATATATTAGATTATGGTTTATAATTTTATGAGTAGTGTGGTTATAACCTCGTATAAATAACAAGGTTTTTTTTTTTTTTAAATATATGTAATCACCTTCAAATAAAACCGGCCTTGAGATGTCAATGATCAATCAAATAAAATTAGGACTTATAATGTGTTTGGTAACATTGGTTTAAGCCAATAGTTTCAGTCATTTTGGTTCAAAATATTGAGACATGTAAGAGCTTTACAATATAACTTATTTTTATTTTTATATTGTAGCATATAAAAACTTTACATTATAACTTATTTTTATCTTATACTATAACATATAAGAGCTTTACACCGTAACAGTTTAAATTAGTAGTTTAAACCAATGTTTGCAAACACCCAATTAAGATTGAAGATACCACCCTATATATGTGGCATATTACTCGATCGAGAAATGATTTCTTTTAACTTCCATCTTTCCCATGAACACGAGCTAAGAAAAAATAGGAGAGAGAAGAAAAGAAAAAGGTCTTCATATTGCGGGCAAAACTTTTAAAAGATCAATTTATTTCAATATCTAGGATTGAATACTTTCCAATACGATTTGTTCTTTTTTTCTCCTTTTGGCTGTAAGTCGTAAGCTGTAAGCCAAAGGGCTTTTCAAGCCGTAAAGTTCCGGAGGCAATATATTTTTCCCACAAAATTCCTAAATATACTAGATATGGCAATAATCGTATTCGTGTCAACATGTTTATGACACGATACGTTTAGCCTAAACATAAACATGGTACGATTAATAAACGTGCTAGAAATGCAAAGATGAATACGACATGCCTATGACATGCGTAACACGGCACGACACGATTATTAAACGTGCCGTGATGAGTTGACACGATAACAACATGCATATGATACGTTTATGAACCAATTAATTAAAAATTTAAAAAAAATAAAAAAAAATTATTTTTTTTTAAAAAAGTAATAAAGAAAATTAACAAAAACACAATATCTAATTAATACTAACTTACTATAAATATTTCAAATATTTTTATTTTTAAGTTTAAATGTGTTATACTAGGCGGGTCGTGTCGTGTCGTGTAACGTGTTAAGATGTTTTTAGCATGTTAGCACGAATTCAGTTGGGGGATAAATTTACATTTTTGACCTTCAATCTCTTTTTTTTTTTTTTGGAAATCAATCTCTCTATTTCAATATTGCTAGCCGAGGAAAAGAATAGAGGTTTACCAATCATATATTTTAGTTTTCATTATTGATTAGTTTGCATTGTTTTAAAAGAATAAAGGTGTACTATAGACTTGAGATCATAATGTGGTGTTACAAATAAATTAGAATACACGGTATGCTTGCAAGTTTTATAATATAGCATAAGCATAAATTGAGAGATCATAATGGTGTTACAAACTAGCCTATTTAAAAATTCATTTAACTCAATATTAAGACATAAAGAATTAAAATGGGAAGTAACACCATAGTTTAGGTAGAAAAGTATAGAATGTTACCTTCGACTCAAATAATACTAATATGACCCGTATTTTTTGTCATCACTATTGGTGATAACAGTTATAACATTTTAACCAATTAATAGGTCCAATATAAACATAACCATACATGTTAGCCTCTAATTAGTTTAAAAACAAAAACAAAAGCAGGAACAAGAACAAAAACGATGACTCGTGGCATTTTTTGAACAATAATCACTGCCTAAACCCTTTTTTATCAAAAAGAAAAAGAAAAACCTTTCAAAGTGAACATGAGCAGAATGACAGGGGCAAACTGGGAATGTAAAAAGTTCAAAGCTTTTTACTCTGGCCGTCGTGTTTGGCGGTTTCATCTCCCCATTGCTGATATATAAATAGATTAGCACTCGAAAAAACAAACCATTTTGTATTTTCGGTCCTTTTTCTAATTTCTTCTCTCGAATAATTTCTCGGACAGAATTTTCCTCAGAGTCAGATCCAATTTTTCGTCTCTCTCTGTAGAAAGCCATTTTCTGAATCGGAGAAAAATGGCGACGGTCTCACCCCTGGCCAAATACAAGCTGGTCTTCCTCGGCGATCAATCCGTCGGCAAAACCAGCATCATCACCCGCTTCATGTACGACAAATTCGACACCACTTATCAGGTATTCTTTCGATTCAATTCATTTCGAAAACGATCGTTTCTCTGTTAATTTCCTGGCTTTCTTGTCCGAAGTTTTCGATTCAATTCAATGGATAGTCGTTGATTTCTGTTTCTTAAGCTTTTTGTGTCTCGTTCGATCCGTTTCTTTGATATGTATATACGTAGAATTCATGCAAACGTATTCGATTTCCGGATCTTTATTTTCAGTGCCTTGTTTTGGTTTTCATTTCCAAGGTTTTGAATTTTGCTTTATTCGTCGCCGATTGGATCGGAGAAGGAGAAATCTTTTTTGTTGTAATGTTAATTGATAGAAATCAGATTGATTTTTTGATTTTTTAGTCTTTATATATGTAAATATTATTTTGTTTATAATTCGAGGAAATCGTGATATGAAGGTCCGTAGGAATCTTGCTTCGTGGAGCTAGATAATACGAAGAGACTTTGCATGATCAATAATAGCCCTACCTGACAAAACTAAACACCTAATTAAGAAGTTATTTTGGTGAAATATTTGAAAAGGGTATACAGTTATAGGCGGACTAGAAATTTCCGTCGAACTAAATTAGTGTATGGTCACTTTAGCTATTAAAAGAAAAAAGCCAAAAAGAGTAGAACATAAAAATCTTGAATAAATATTGTGAACGTGGCTGATTGTGAATATTTCCTCAACTGTTTTACTTTTCTCCTTGTGTTGTTTATGTGTGTGTATTTGTTTTGTTTGAAAATTGAAACTTCTGGAATATACTAAGTGCTAAATTGTTTTAATACTATGGGGAAAAAGAAGAAGAAAGAAATGCTGTTTTAAGCTTTTTGCTCTCCATGCTAACAAGATTATGATTGATGGTTCGCCATGTAAATTGCAGGCTACCATCGGGATTGATTTTCTATCAAAAACGATGTACCTTGAAGATCGGACGGTTCGTTTGCAGCTTTGGTGGGTTTGCTCGCTAATATACTGGAGTTTGTCAAAAATATGTTCTTGATAATGTTGCTTCTATTTAGTATAGGATGCTTGATAAGAAAGAGCTTTACGGATACATTTTTAAAATTGAAATCATATATATATATGTGTGTGTGTGTGTGTGTGTGTGTGTGTGTGTGTGGTCTGGTGAAAGTATAGGACTTGGACCAAGTTTGGTATCTTGAGCACATATTTTAATCTGGTGGCTAGTTTTGAAACCAAACCTTTTTTCCCCCTTATACATCAGTTTATTCATTTCCACATGACAGTTTTTCTTCCTTTAACGTCAGATTATTCTGAAATTTCATGTCTTTGACATTGCAGGGATACTGCAGGACAAGAAAGGTTTAGGAGTCTCATTCCAAGCTACATCAGGGATTCTTCTGTTGCAGTAATTGTTTATGACGTAGCTAGTAAGTATTACAAAGACATTCTTCTATTATGAGCTAGATGCAGAGGTTCTATAAGCGTAAGTTTTTGTCCCATGATAGTGATTCCAATTAAATTGGAAATGAAGAAAGTAAAGTCTCTTTCTCCATTAAAGCTTTTGAGTTGGTAAAAGGCCTATAACCATGATTGAGTAGATAAAGGAAAAGGAAGCATGCACATTAGGCATGTGTCTTTGAGCATGTTCATATACGTCTGACTCTTGGCTCACAAAACTAAATGTCACTGCACAAAACACGTATAACCTTGAGACATTCTTCACTCCCTTGTAAGTTTTGTCCCATAAAATAGGAAAAGAAGAAACTGATGTCTCCTATATTAGAGCTTTTGGATTCGTAAACCACATATGACTGACTGATTAGAGAGAGGAAAAGGAAGCATGAACATTATGCACGCGTATCTGAAAAAGTTCATGTATACGTGTCTCTAGGTTCACAAATATGGATCTTTAACTTCCTTACGATGCTTTCATCATGCAGATAGGCAGTCATTCCTGAACACTAGTAAATGGATTGAGGAAGTACGTACAGAACGGGGTACTGATGTCATCATTGTTCTTGTGGGGAACAAAACTGATCTTGTTGATAAAAGGTGAGGAATGAATTGATAAATTATGGCCTCACTCACCTTTTTTATTGAAAAAATACATTATATCCCTGCTTTGATATTTTCTATAACTGGAACTGAACTGCTTTTGGTTATCATTATTATTTTTGCCGATCAAATAGGCAAGTTTCTATAGAGGAAGGAGACTCCAAGTCTCGTGAGTCTGGAGTTATGTTTATAGAGACCAGTGCAAAAGCAGGATTCAATATCAAGGTAACAAACAGATAATTACTTAAATTGTTCATGCATAGCCTTTATGTCGATTTTTTTTTTTTTTTTTTGGCAAAAGAAGAAATACATTTAAGTATCTAAATGCTAAGATCATATGTATTTTACAAACTTGCATTGCTGATCCTCTTTTATCTGCTATGCAGCCTCTCTTCCGCAAAATCGCTGCTGCCTTGCCAGGAATGGAGACCCTTTCCTCCACAAAACAGGAAGACATGGTCGACGTAAACCTAAAGCCAACGGTCAATTCTTCACAGACAGAGCAGCAAGGAGGAGGTTGCGCATGCTAGGCTCATACTTTGTTGAAAAAATATAAAGAATCAATTAGGACAGTTGGAAATTCAACCAATGCAAATGATGAGTCTGAGATCAGCCTTTGCCCTTGCAGGATAAATTTAGCGAAAGATCTAAACTCATATTTCTGTGTTGTATTTCCATTCCATTTGTTTTTATATGCATTATTCTTGAAAGTTCTTTGAACTTGTTATTAATTCACATAATATCCTATATTAATTTGTTCATTGCAGAAATTTTTCACAGAATACAACCAGGATTAAGTAATCTAGCCCTGGAAGAATGAGATGCCACATTAGACATTCATAATGTTGGGAACTTACTGAAAGAGAATGCACACACATGTAGGCACATAGAAGTATAATCCCCTACTTCCTTTTTGTTTTTTGTTTTTGGCGCTTTTGTCTCTGAATTTTTACTAAATTCATGGGTTTCTTAAATTACGGATTGAGTTTAACAAAATGTTCCAAAATGCCCTCAAATCAATGTATGATAATAAAATTTGGGGCGAATTTTCAGTCTCTCTTTATTATTGTTGTTTTTTTTAAACAAGCTTAATAAATGTATGAGGGTTTCCATATAAATTTTGACAACCAGGATTTATTTGGGTTCTCTTCAACACTTGTTAAGTTCATTTACCAAAATCAGAATTCAGAAGCTTGAAGTGAAACTTGCCAATTGCGAAAATTTGAGGGCAGAGGTGTCAAATACCCTCTATTTTTCTGTTTTTCTCCTTCCTTTGTTTCTTTTTCTTTTTTGGCAAGCCTCTTCTTCTGGTATCGAAGCTAAAGGAAAGGTTCTCTTATCACGACAGCACAAAACAACATTCGATTAAAAACTCAAATTGGAATTGTGTAAGTTTCTGAAAACAAGGTGCTCTTATCTCTCTCTAAGAGTTTAGATCTCTAGAAGTATCTCTTCTCAAAGAAGGGTATTCTATCAGCCCTTCTTAAGGCTTTTTTTTTTTTTTTTTTAATAATTCTTCTTAAACTTTGAGGGAATATTATTGTTGATATTATTTTATTATTATTATTATTATTTTTGGCGTAGAAAAAGGGAATTTTATGTTGCAGTTGGCCCAAGACAGAAATAGCATATATTAGTAATAAATAATAGGGTTATTAACAATAATAGGACCTAAACCTTAATGTCTTTTTTACTTTATTTTTTGAACTTTAAAAATCACCAATTTACCTTTTGAGTTTTCAAAAGCTTCACTTTGCTCTTAATTTTTAAAATTAGCATTTTATCATTATCTCAAAGATTCTTATTTTGTTTCCTATTTTCTGATTTTTCGTTCAAATAGATAAAATTAAACCCACATGATTTGCATGTAGGTCACTTGTAAGGGCAAAAATAAGATTCTATCATTCTCAGGTATTGTTTCACGTTAACACTCTCATTTAACATTTTTTAATATGCTCTTATTTAAGAAGAGACTGTATGTATATTTTTTTCTCGCTATTGTTCACCTGTACCTCCTCGCCTTTAATGCGTAATTCATCTTTTTTAGTCTTCAAAGTCAAATATCAGCAAACAATATTAACTTATTAAATGAGTTACGCATTAAAAATGAGAACAAATACATGCATAAATCCTTCCCAAGTGATAGTTCAGATAAAAAAATAAAGGCATCAAGTGAGAGTGTTAACATAAAACAAAACTTAAGAGTTTTTGCCTTTATAAGCGACCCATATACGAATTACGTAGACTTACTTTTGTTTATTTGAACAAAAAATCAAAAATTTAAGAGACAAAATGAGGAGCTTTGAAAGTTCAAAAGCAAAATAGTAATTTTTAAAATTTAAGGAGGCAAAATTGAGAGTTTTAAAAGTGTAAAGGTAAAGTATTAATTTTTAAAATTCATAGGAAAGTTTAGACGGCTATTAGTATTAATAATCTTAAATAACAAAAAAAACGAGGTGGAATGTCGTGGATACAACCTATTCATTAATCTTTATAGTGATAATAATAATAAAGGACGAGTGGAAAAAGCCAAGCCGTGATCTCATTCTTTAGTTTTCTGAAATAAAAAGAAAGAGCCAAGTAAATAACATTGATTTTAATGTGGTTGCCAACACTGCTTCTCCATCATCAGCATCAGCATTAAGAAAATGAACACCTGTGAGCCTCACTCACAAGCGATAATATTGTTTTTTATAAGTATGTGCATTCAGTAGCAAATTAAAAGACCTGACTAAATCCTGTCGAATACAGTAACAAAAAATAAAGGATTATTCTATCCAAAATTGATAATTTCCTTCAAGAATGTAAGTCTTAATTCAGTAACATTTTCTTCTCCCTTTTCGTCATTTCTAGTGAGGCTAATATGCTATGCTGAGCAGATACAAAATATAGTAGCCAATCATCATAATACCACAATCAACTATATAACTAGAAAGGAGTTAATTAGCTATATATATTCAGGATAACAAAAGGTTGGTATCAAAATTCACCAGGCATCATTTTTCTTACAAGAACACCAAATGTATTAACCTAAACCAGAAAAGGTTAGCTTTTCAACAAAGCCTATTATATATATAATAGAATTAGCTGTAAATCTAAATTTAACTACCAATATTATTCCTGGAACTGGGGTTGGGGCGGCGGCTGCTGAGGTTGGGGTGGCGGCGGCGGCAGTCCTGCAAGTTCCTTAGCAACATCTTCAATGCCACTGATGAGAATGTCTTCCAAGTGGTTGCAGATTTCGGGAGTGCAACGGTCCATGTGTGATTGCAATTGGTCCGGAGGAGGCAGATTGGGCAGGATCTGCACCTGCTTCTCCAATGATTGACGTATCAACTCATTCAGACGGTTTCTTGTTTCAGGGCGCAGTTCATGTCGTGATTGTGAGTTCGAACCAGCCATGGCTCTCTCCGGAGAACGAAATTCTAAGATGGCAGGTCAAGGAAAACTCAGGTTGTTTACATGGCATGTATTCTTAATCCTTCCCAAATCCTTCTTTTATAGTCTTAATTATTCAAAAGTCCAATAAAAAATCTTTATCAAAACCCAGTAAGCACATTGTTAGAGCACAGTGACCCGAGATCAGTTTAGCCTGACCCAAAAAACTTGTGATGCGACAATTGTAGTAAAAGAAAAATGTAGGGTCTTTTATATAACAACTTGAAATTTTAATACACTGAAAATGCATTAAATTAAGGATTAAATTGAGAAGAAAAACGTGATTTAAGAAAAAATACTGTATAATAACATGAAAATTATACGGTATTAGAATACTACAGTATAAGAAAAATACACTGATGAAATTATACAGAATGAAAATTGCACTGTAAAAGTAATGCAGTGTAAGAATTGGACTGTTATAAGGTCACACAACACAGGATTGGACTGCGTAGATTAGAAAATTTTTATATAAAAGTAAAGAGAGAGAAAAAAAGGAAAAAATTCTGATATTTATCAGCTGTTTCTCTCTCCTCACTTTCTCTCTCTACATTTTCTCTCTCCTCAAAATCAGTCGAAGAATTTGAGCTCCGTTTTCGATACCTCCCACACCGTTGGAAAGCTCTCGACGAGCTGAGCTCAACGGTGTGTCGAGCAGCCCAAAACACGACCAGAGGAGGGCTCACGCGCCACCCAAAGTGGTGGTGAGACCCATTTCTTCCCGAGCTGATTTCTCATCCGTCCGACCACCAATCGAGATGATTTTGGTGTCTATGGACTCAAGGTGAAGAGAGGAGCAAGATGGCATCTTTTTTCCAGTTCAATTCTAGCTGGAACAGCCTTGACGGAGTAGCTCCGTCGTCGTCGTGGCACCACCGTCGGAGCCGCCATCTCTGGCGGTGGTGAGGCACACTGCCGGTGCCAATGGAATTAGAGGAGGCCGAGGAGCAAAACACCCCAACCAATTTTGGGTAATGGCCGCCCCTAGCCGGAGTTCCTCCTGCTCCACCACCGACCGCCACGAGCAACGGCGATCTCGCCTGTTGCGCCGCCATGGAGCCAAATTAAGGGGGGGAAAACGTTCAGAACCTCACGTGGAACGTTTTGCCTCAGTCAATTGCAGGCAACAACCACGGATCGACGGAGAACGGCCTCCGCCACCTCGGGCCACCATGGGAGTCTCGGGACCGCTGTTCCAGGCAGTGTTGAGCAATCCCACCATAGGGGAAATGCTCAGAGGGTCACAAGGAACGTTTCCCCTAACCCAATTTCACGGTAGCATCGTCGGAATACCGTGAACGGAGCCACCGGTTTTAGCCATGATACCCGTGCCCAATTCGTGTAGATGGAGGCCAAATTGAGTGAAATTGACCCCACCATTTGACTCAAGAGGGTCGATTTAAGGGGGGTAGGCTCAAGCCCAGCCACCAACGAGGCCGATTGACGCCGGTCAACGGCCGGTCCAAAGCTGTTTTGGGATTTTACGATCTGGACCTCCGATCGACGATCCGAGACCCCCTCCTGACTCGTTTCGATGCTTTGAACGCAACGGTGATCTCCGTTCGAGCTAATTCCACTCAGATGAAAATCATCTGGTACCAACTGCACACGAATCGAGGCGATTCAAACTGCATTATCGAAGTCCAGAATGACATGTTAAAGAATGTATGATCTCCAGGAAGCACTCCTAGCCATTTATGGTCGTTCGAGGAGCACTACAGAGGATGTTTCATATACTGTTGATACAACGAAGTACAACCGGACCCGCTTGGCTCGGAGTCCAAGTAAGTGACAATCTCGCCTACAGTATGAATCATATTTAGATGCTTTCATAAGATTTATGAAATTGCATGATCAGTGATTGGTACACTATTTTATGTGAGAATGAAGGAAAATGAGACCTTGGGCAAAATGGTCATTTTATGAAAATGACCAAAACGGGTCCGGAATGCCGGATGTCAGGAAATGTTTCTTAGTGATGATTTTTCCATATTATGTATGTAAGGGGATGTTAAAGTTAAGTAATGATTTTGGTTAAGTTAAAAAATGGACGAAAAACCCGTCAAGGATAAAATCGTCATTTTTACGAAAATGGCTAGAACGGAGCCGAACACTCCTATTTAGCATAACGTCATTAGACGAAAAATGTTTCGTAATACGTTGAGTAACATAACCGCCAGTGAGACGAGAAGTTATATAAAGGGAATGCATGTTCAATGCCTATGTTTTATTATCAATCGAGTGGATTGATAAATAGAAAGATTATTAATGAGTCGGCTGTCGTACGATCAGGACACAGAAGCCACCCAACAGAAGGGAAAGGAATGAGACAGGAAAGGAATAGAGTACGCTAGAGCATAATACGGGTAAGTTCAGACCTCACCTACAGCATGAAGTAAATAGTTTCCAAATGCTTATTTATATGATTGCAAATGTGTTTGCAATGGTTATACAAATTGTTTCTAAAAGTATGTTTGCATTAATTATGCAAAAAGTTTTACAGCATAGATCAAGTTTGCAATATATTTGTAACGATTATGTTTAAAAGTATAATTGCATTTAATATGCATAAAGTTTAAATGTTCAAGTTATGATTCCAAAGTATTTAATGTATGTTTTGCATTTTGACAATGCATAATATTTTATAATTAAAGTTATAAGCTTTATGATGCATTGTTATGCATTCAATTAAGTTTCGAAATAAAAGTTGTGATTTGCAAAATGTGATTGCATTACATGTTGCATATGTTATGCAATAAATGTTAGAGTACATGTTATGACTTGTAAAAGGTGGTTGCATTACATGACGCATTTGTTAAGTAATGAGTTGCATTTATTATGCATTAAGTTGCATTTGTTATGCAATAGATTTTACGGTACAAGTATAAATTGCAAGTATGTTTGCATATGATGTGACTGCATCTGACATGCTCACAAAAGATAATAAGAAGGTAAAGTAAGGATAAAAAAGAAAGTGTCGTACTAGCCTTTGTGTTATGAGGTATTGAACGTAAAGTTAAAGTTAACCTCTAAGATGTGAGGTACTTGACCACGCGATCGATGGTCTTAAGTCTTCTGCAAGGGAAGCATCGTGTTAATGATCTCATGATTAATGAGTTGGTATGAACACTAAAGCAAGGTAAGGAAGTGAATGTAAGATAAGGAAAGATAAGGACAATGATAGAAAGTTAAAGTAAGATAAGAACAGTTAAGGAACAAAAAATATAAGTTAAGGTAAGAAAAGAGTATTAATAAAATGCTCATAATTGAAGGTATATAATTGAGCATAATTGGAATCATGCGTTATGAGTTTGCTTGTATTCCCTATTACAAAGTTGTACGTTAAATGGTTATGAAAAATATATTGTGAATATTTATGTTAAATGTTTATGAAAACATTTTTATGTTATGAAAAACATTCTAAGGAATGTTTTATGATAAATGTTTATGGAAAACATTTTCATGTTTTTAAGAGAACGTTTATAAATGATGCTTTAAGAAAAGCATTCTGAGAATTACTGTATGTTAAATGTTTTAAGAAAATGTTTATAAGAAACATTTTATAAATGTTTCAAACATGTTATGAAAACGTTTATGAGGAACGTTTTAGAAATGTTTTATGAAAAATGTTTATGAAATACGTTTATGAAAAATGTTTCAAGAGAAAGGCTTTTATGAGAAAAGTTTTAAAGTATGTTTAAACGCTTTGTGAGTTT
>CAMOHE010050755.1:0-16291 GCA_946598075.1 Artocarpus hirsutus | reverse complement strand
CAAATATCATGCATTGTCAAAATACAAAACATACATTAAATACTTTCAAAAGTATAACTTGAACTTTCAATCTTTATGCATACTAAATGCAATTATACCTTTAAACATAATCGTTGCAATTACATTGCAAACTTGATCTATACTATAAAACTTTTTGCATAATTAATGCAAACATACTTTAGAAACCACTTGCATAATACTTGCAAGCTCATTTATAAACATATATAAAAAAGATTTAAAAATCATTTTCTTCATGCTGTAGGTGAGGTCTGAAACTTACCCGTACTATGCTATATCGTACTCTATTCCTTTCCTGTCTGGTTCCTTTTCCTTTCTATTTTTCTTTCATTAGTCGGCTCCTGTGTCCTGATCATATGACAGCCGACTCATTAATAATCTTCCTTTTTATCAATCCACTCGATTAATAATAAAACGTAAGCATTAAACATGCATTCCTTTTATATAACTTCCTGTCTCACTGGCGGTTACGTTACTCAACATATTACAGAACATTTTTTGTCTAATAACGTTATGCTAAATCGGAGTGTCCGGCTCCGTTCTAGCCATTTTCGTAAAAATGACGATTTTGCCCTTGACAGGTTTTTCGTCCATTTCGTGACTTAACAAAACTCATAACTTAACTTAACTTTCCCTTACATACATAATATGGAAAAATCACCACTAAGAAACGTTTTCCGACATCAGGCGTTTCAGGTCCGTTTTGGCCATTTTTATAAAATGACCATTTTGCCCTTGGTGTCATTTTCCTTCATTTTTTCCTTAACTGAGCTTAAAATCCTTAAAACTTAGCATCCATCATAATGCATGTAATACAGTACATACTGTAAACGAGACTGTCACTTACTTGGACTTCGAGCTACGCGGGTCTGGTTGTACCTTGTTGTCTCCACAGTATATGAAGCATCCTCTGCAGTGCTCCTCGAGCTACCATACATGGCTAGGAATGCTTCCTGGAGATCACACATTCTTGAACATATCCTTCTAGACTCCGATACTGCTGTTTGAATCGCCTCGATTCGCATGCAGTCGGTACAAGACGATTGTCACTGGAGTGGAATTAGCTAGAACGGAGGACACCGTTGCGTTCAGAGCATCGAAATGAGTTAAGAGGTTGTCTCAGATCGTCGATCGGAGGTCCGGATCACAAAATCTCACATTGGCCTTTGACCGACGGTTGGCTGCCGTTGACCGGCGGTTGACTGCCGTATCGTGGCTCTGTTGGCAGCTGGGCTAGAGCCTACCCCCCCTAAATCGACCCTCCTGAGTCCATTGGTGGGGTCAATTTCATGAAATTCAGCCTCTATCTGTTCCAATCGGGCACAACTTCCTCGGTCATAATCGGCAGCTCCGATCAGCCATTTCCGACGATGCTACCGCAAAATTGGGCTGGGGAAAACATTCCCCATCCCTCTCTGAGCAATTCCCCCACAGTGGGGTTACTCAAAACCGCCTGGAACGGCGGTACCACCTCCACCACGACGGCGCTCCAAGGCAGAGGCCCTTCTCCGCCTTCCCGTGGTGGTTTCGTGAAATTGGAAGCTCCAAGAGCTGCCCCGTAAGCCTCTGAGTGTTTTCCCCCAATCAATTTGGGGCAACGAGGCTGGGAACGGCGAACCCGATCATCCCCTACGGTGGCGACTCCGGCCTTGGTGGTTCTCCGGCTTACGGTGTTTGGGTGGTGCAATTGGGCGAGGGCTTTTGATGGCCGGCCCACTCTGATCGTTTTGGCATGGGCGGTGTGCCTCACCACCGTCAGGAACGGCGGTTCCCACGGTGGTGCCACGGCGACGACGGAGCTACTCTATCGAGGCCGTTCCAGCTAGAATTGAGCTGGGAAAAACATACCCTCTTGCTCCTCTCATCATCCTGAGTCCATAGAGACCAAAATCACCTCGATTGGTGGTCAGACGGCGAAGATATCAGCTCGGGAAAATTGGCTTCCACCGCCACTTTGGGCGACGTGTGAGCCTTCCTCCGGCGACCTTTCAGGCTGCTCGACACACCGTTGAGCTCAGCTCATCGAGATCTTTCTAACGGTGTGGGAGGTGTCGAAAACAGAGCTCTAAATCTCAAACTCACTTTTGTGAGGAGAGAGAAAGTAGAGAGAGAAAGAAGAGAGAGAAAGTCTCGAGAATTATCCTGAATTTCCCTTTTTTTTTCTTTTTTTTTCTCTTTTTGCTTTTATAAGAAAAAGTATGAAAAACACTTTTTATACAATCCAATTCTGTACTGTGTGACTTTACAGCAGTCCAATTCTTACACTATATTACTTTTACAGTGTAATTTTTATACTGCATAATTTCATCAATGTATTTCCCTTACACTATATTATTCCAATACTGTATAATTTTCATGTTATTATACAGTACTTTTTCTTAAATCACGTTTTTCGCCTCAATTTAATCCTCAATTTAATGCATTTCCAGTGCATTAAAATTTCGGGTCGTTACAATCACAGCCCGAGAAAGGAGGGTTATGACAGGCATCATGCCCTTTTGTGTATTTATCATTATTTAAATCTCATGTTACTAAGTATTCTCAATTACATTCATTATTTGATTCATTATGAGCATTCATTCTTAGACAAGTAATGGAAAATACTAAGAAATTCATTTTTTTTTTTATCATTCCTTAAAAATCAAATTGAAGGAAAGCATTTTGTGGCCAAAGGCCCCCTTTGAAAATATTTAAAACATTTTGTCATTCATTGAAAACATTTTGAAAGAATCTTTAAGGCCAAAACCATTTAAAAACCTGGCTACCAAAGAAAAAGGGTAGAAGTCCTACCTTAATATCCTGCATCGTGACTCAACACCGCAGTCCTAACCCGCTATACATTAGCTCTACGGAACCATGAACGACCTTAAATGTAAACTAAGTTCATTAATATCTAGCTTCAGATATTCTACAATATTAAACTATCTTATGGTATTTTAGTGTTATTTATGTCTGTAAAATCATACTATAAAGTTTAAATTCTCAATCTGGGTTTAAAATAGTAAAAATGGGTGAAAAACAACCATTTTTCCTATGGCCAGTTGGCCTACTGAATTCCCTAGTTCAACTTGCCGAGCTACACAGTTTGGCCTACCGGCCATGTAGGACCGACCTATAGAATTTTTCCAAGTTCGGCCTGTCGATGATATGAATCCGACTTGCCAAACTTATGAATCCCGCCTGTCGAATCAAAAAAATATGAAAAGTTCTAGATTCGTGCTTCAGCCTCCCCGAGCCTTAATCTTCATTTCCAAACTGTTTTTTTTTTTTTTTTATTTCCAAGCATACAAAACATTCATACATGATAGAAAAACATAATAGAATACATTTGAACACATTTTGGCTAATTTTACATAGAAATTCTCAATTAAATCCAAAAATAGAAAAAAAGGAAAAACTTGGTTCTATTGAATTTTTGTCCAATCAAGCTTAAATTCAAGTTGGGTTGTGTTATACTAACTTAGATTAGAGGTTTTCTAATCTCATAAAACCTAGATTATAATGTTTTAAAGAAATTTATAACATTGAAGCAAAGTTTGAAAATTTGAAAATAAAATAATTTACCTCGAATCGAAACTTTAAAACAAGTTTACAGTAGCTTAATCGTGTTCCTTGACCTCCAATCCAGCTAAGAATCAAAGCTTGGGTTCAAAATTTTGAATCAAAGAGAGAGAGGAGAGAGATAGCGAGAGGAAGAGCGAAAGAGAGAAAGAGAGAGTGGCTGAGAGTGAAAGAGAGAAAACAAGAGAGTGAGGAAGAAAGGGAGAGTGAAGTTAATAAATTGAGAGGGAGAGTGAGCGGTGTGAAAGTGAAACCACGTGCCGTCTACAGTTTTGCAAAAATGGACGTAGTTAGCATTTGACAATTTAGTTTGTTTTAAAATTTAAAATAACAAATAAAAGTAATTAAGAGTAATTAAAAGTAAGTAAAAATAATTAGAAGCAACATTAATTTGGGAATATCATAAAATATTTAAACTGAGTTTTAAAATACATCATGGCACACTAACTCATCATTTTATACACTAATAACACTTAATTAATTTTGAGGCGTTACATAGATCAAGAAAATAAATATTAAGTTTTAAAGTTTAAAGGTCGTAATGTATAAGATTACAAGAGTAAAAGGGAGAATTTTTGCAATTAATCTCGTCTCTTTTTTTGCGATTACCATTGTCGCGGAACGACATCACGTTTCTGTTTTTAGGAATGACGATGTAAGGAAATATGATGTATGACAGGAAATCTTACCTAAACAATGTGGAATAACATGTCAATTCCCTTGTGACGTTGTCGATGGGTATCGCTTTTTTCTAGTTATTGGTAAGAAAAACAATATCTAAAACTGACATGTCGTTTCTAGTAAAGTGTCATGGACTGAAAACCAAGCTGCATGTCGTTGTCGTGGTAGATAAACTACAAAGCATTTAGTAACGTCATTATTAATTTTTTTTCCAGCTAAGGAAAAACGACTCTATGCTATGTGTTCTTAATCTCATTCTTGACGAGGGGAAATGAAGGTACCTCTTTTTTCTGAAGACAACATTTTATAGAACATTTTTTTTCAGGTAACTACTACATTTCATTTGTTGTTAAAGAATCAAAGGTAACACGCGAGTAAAAACGGCTTCCAAAATCCGTCTAGCTAAATTGACATGTCGTTTTGGTTTCTATCTGAAGAAGAAACGACATTGAAAGTGAATGGCATGTCGTTTATATTGAGATCGCATCGGATTTTTCTTGTTTTCCTTTCCTTTTTCCTGATCTGGGCATCTGTCATTAAGAGAGGCTCAGATTAAATCTTCTAGAACAATATTACGCAAACAATGTAGAGACGAAAACCACAAATATATTAATTAAATCTCATTATCCTTGATTCTCATATCTGTAGCTTTAAAGTCAAGCAGATATATATAAGGCGTGATGTTTATCCTTTTTCACCTCCCCTGGCCAATGATACTCCAAGAAAATATTTGAAAACATAATTTAAACCATTTTTTTAGTTACAAACAATATAAAATTTTCACATACTACAATAATAATAAAAAAAATCGTTACAATATAAAATTCTACAGCAAAAATAGTTCTTTAACAGTTCTAACCACTGTGCATACATGTCTAAACTATCATGCCAAACACCCTATAAGTCACCCATCCCATTTGCATACATGTCTAACCTCTAAAAAAACAAAAAATATCCCTTCAATTAGCATGTATAGTTGACAATCATTTTTTATCCAATTTTTAAGGGTTGTACTTTCCTCTCGTTAAAATTTGGAAAGTACATGTAACATAAAGTACCAACAATTAAGCACAAATTTTGAGTACTTGTAAACATACCATTGTGAAAGCACACAAAATAATCCTGCTCATATTAAAGACCATATGCACATAAATCTACGTTTCTGACATTGGCCTCAGTACATAATTTTATCTATTTTGTTAATTACTGTATGCTTAGTTAATTAGAGTGTTTGATAAAATTGGTTAGAATTAATTTTTTAGTTTAAAATATTATAACATGTAAGAGTTTTATATTGTAGTGATTTTTTTTTTTATTGTAGCAGATAAGAGCTTTACATTATTCTTAACTTGAGAAAAAAATTGTATAATTTTACTCGCATTGACAACTGTTTTTACCCAATTGATTACTCAATTAATTAAAAGGGGTTGGCATATTTTTTCTTCTCAAGAGTTCAACTCCAACAGATCAAACCTGCACCAGATGAATAAACTCTTTCTAAGATATGAGCTGTCTACAAAAACAACACACATGTTGAAATTGTCAAAGAAGAGAGAGGAGAAAAGATAATAAATTGTCTGGTCAGAATTTGGAGCAGAGCTTTAACTATTAAGAGTAGTATAAAATTGGCATTAAAGACGAATATCTACAAATTAGAAATTACACGATAAGCAAGAGTATATTAAAATTTTTGGGTTAATTATATAACTATACCTTTTAGTTTATATTATTTCTTAATTTATTTTTCTATTTTAAAAAATTACAAATGTATCATTTAAATTTAAAAAACTTATTTCAATTTTATTCATCGCAAATTTTTTAGACAAAATAATATAAAAATAAAACAAATATACGCTTAATTAGATTGAATTTGTTTCTAAAATATATTTTTCTTCTTGAAAAAATTTTTAACAAATATTTTAACATTCAAAAAGTCATAAAACTTAAGTTCTTTTTTTTTAAAAAATTTAATGTTTGGTTTTAGGAGTTTTATGTTTTTAATTCCATAAGATACTTTTCATAAGTGTTTAGAGGTAATTATGTCATTTTTTTTAATTTTTCCTATTAATAGGGAAAGAAATTGAAACAAATTTTTTAAATTTAAAGGACATAATTTTTAAAAATAGAAAAATAAATTGAGAGATAGTTAAAATTAAAAGGTATAATTATGTAATTAACCAAAAATTTTTTTATCCTTGTTGGAGTTTTAATTAAGCACAATTGTCCACTCTAATAATCAAAGTGTATATTGGAGTACATAATCTAGCCTCTAGTCTAGCCAGGAATTATCTGAGAAACGCATTGAAAAAAAGGAAGCTTTTGTCGTGGCGTAGGTCACGATTTTTCACAATGTAGACAGGATTTCGGTTCAGAAAATAGGTAAGAGTCCGGCTTGTCAGCGTTGATGTAAGACAGCCAAGAATGAATCTGTTTTCATTGGCTTTATCCTCAACATGTCCCCAAAAAAATGTCTTTAATTTTCCGCCGCTACGTTTTTGGCATTTAACTAAAACATCAATTTATAACCTTTGCAGTGTCGAGGCCAAAAAAAAAAAAAAAGAAGAAGAGGCACTGTTGAAAAAGAAGATATTTTTTCTATTTAATGGAGATATAGTTATATATTTCAATTATTGAGTATTTTAAAGAATAAAAATAAAAATTATTAAATAAAGACACAATTATATATTTGTTTAAGAAAAATAGAAGCATAATTAAAATTTGCAAAAAAACCTAATATCAAAAATTAATTTTTTTAGAATTTAAGTAGCGACTTATGTATCCACTCACCACCATGTGGCGTTGCTATTGATTACGTAAACATTACGCGTAAATCGTACTATAACTTGACCTGAATTATCATATGCCTCCGTTTACATCACAAGTCTAGAAACACACAGAATAAAACTGGCAAAATTATAGGAATTAACCATCCTCCGATCTCATTGAGCTGACAAACATAAGAATTCATTTTTTTTCCCAACTAAGGTGTTTGAAAGAGTAGTGAAAACCAGTGGTTAGAACCACTTTTAATGTAGCATGTGAGAGCTTTACACTGTTTATAACTGAGTTTGTGGTGGGAACTGAGTGGTTAGAATCACTGTCAAACAGGTAATATAGGTTAAACCTAAATAAATAAAGATACCATTGAATAAAAGCAACCAATGATCAATCAAGTTACAGAACAATTTGACCGGAACTTTCATTTGATAGAACAAGTTATAGTAATGTATAATCTAAAAGAAAATTTGCGGATCTTCTTCTCGTTTGGTGTTGTATTGGAAAAGGCCAACTAATCCTCTTGGAGTCAATATCTTCTGCGCACGTTTACATTTACCAAGCATACAAGTTTTTTTTTTTTAAATATTTTTTATTTGAGGGTACCAAAGAATACATGTTTTCGCAATACGTTAAGGATCAAATTGCTTAAATCCATGCCCTGTTGGGAGCTAGTTTTTGTTGGCATTAATAAACTCAATGAAGCCTGATGATGTTAACATAAGTTGTCAAAACGTATAATCGGATAGTTGCTTGCAGATGCGATAGAGTTTGGCGCAGAATGTAACAGATGTGGAAAAGTCATTTCGTTTCGAGACAGAAAGATAAAGAAAAAAATAATATCCTAAACGACATAGCTGACTTGAGAATCCACGGTAGTAGGTAGGAAAATAGATTGCTATATATATATATATATATATACTCTCATGGGCAAAGTTTGGTGCAGAATATAACAGATGTGGAAAAATCATTTCGTTTCGAGACAGAAAGAAAAAGAAAAAAAAAAATATCCTAAACGACATAGCTGATTTGAGAATCCACGGTAGTAGGTAGGAAAATAGATTGCTATATCTACATATATATAGATATATAGATATATATATGTATATATATACTCTCATGTGACCTGTATTTGCCATGACTGGTTAACTCTAAATTAATAAGTTAATAAACGACATTCTCTTTTAATTTTTTTCTTTTCGTCCTTTCTTTATCACGGAATGGCAAGACAAAAGAAAATGATTGAACGACAAAAGAAAGAAAATGATTGAACGGCAAAAGAATGGGGAAAAAAAATTATAATATGTGCCTAAATTATTGTTATGAAATTAATTAAAATTTAATACAATATTTAAAATATCTTAATCTCAAGTTTTTCTGTTACAGTGAACATGGGTTGCAACAATAGGTTGTCCGACCGATAATGAACTTTGTAGCCTCTATTAATGGTTGAATATTACGTATTGTCTAAAAATGCCAAAAAAAAAAGAAGGAAAAAACAAAGTACATTAGCTATCATAACAAATAACATTTAATGTTACGTATTATTATCAATAATATGATACTATGGTGTTTCTGATATGACAAACAAAAACAGTCTTGACTACAAAAATCTACTGTGCTCAAAAAGCAATTTGATGAGGTTAATTTGAGAATAAAAAAAAAGAAGTAAAACACGATAATCGTTAATAAACAATATATGCACGTTTAATTTCTATATAACATTGAAAGCGCCATGAGATGACAAGACAGTTAAACTCGATGTAATGACTTTACACTCGACCTAAAAGTTATGGGTTAGATTGTTTTACGGTAAATGTATGTCAAGAGTAAGAACTAAGCAACGTTATAAATTCCTCTTTCTACGTTTTCTAAAGGATTAACTACAAAATTTCTCCTGCAACTAAATTTCTTGTAACAGTATCCCCAAACTTTAAAACATATCATACGGGCCACTCGATGTATGAAATCTTAATAAAAACTCTTTGTTGTAGGAATTTTTAATAAAAATTGATGCATGATAAAGATTTGAGATATCATATTAGGAGTATTTTGGTAACTTTATCATGTTTAAATCTAATTTTAATTAAAAAATCAATATAATTTAAAATTTTTTATTGTTAAAAAAATAAACTAAACGACCTTAAATTTTTTTTGAAATAATCTTTTTTCACTTTCAAGACAAAAATGAACAATAAACCCCAAATCCTTAATAATGAACAGGACACAATAAATGTTAAATCAATAATTGGCCATCGTAATAGGCTTTTCATGGAATTACCACAAGAGGTCGTAGAGATGGTCTGCTATAACTTTTTATTATATGATTTTAGCAGACTGTCTTACTATACACAAGAGTTCTAGAGTTCTACACAGAGGCAAGGATGAAGCTATCAAGGTTGACTTTCAAATTTGAGAGCCTTTTCAAAATTATGGATGGATCTTAACCACATCATAACAATGCAAGTAAGAACTGATGACTCGAATGAACAACCTCAAATCTTGCAAGACCCAGTTGTCATGCGTAGGAAAAGACAAGTAAATCGTCTACAGAACAGTGAACCAGTAAATAGGAATTGCAACCTAGAAATTGCCAAAAGACGATGCAGCTTTTGCAAGGAACACGGCTACAACAAGCAAACATGTCCTAAAAAAGATTGGAAGGGTAAGAGTATAGATAATACATCAAACCCCAACAATTCAAATGTTCTAAACATCACCGACAACAAGCCACCAACAAACATCACAAACAACACAGAATAACAACACGCCAGATGAATATGATAGTGTATATATGCCACTTATTCACTCCACAGGTAGTAGCTGCCGCAACAACTACTGACAATATGACTACTCCTCTAATTTTCAATTCAATAATTATGATATGGGGCAGACAAATTAACTATCATATTAGTATCCTCAGCCTCAATACCTTGAATGCAATTGTTATTATCTCTTTTAAAAGACAAAAAAAGTTAATTTGGTTACCATTACGATTTTCCTAAAAAATAAAAATAGAAAAACTAAGAGAAGGCTAGTTTCATTGTAATTTGGGACAATAAAGAATGCATCTAAACTATTATGTTTGCCAATCTTGCTTCTTGCACTCTTTTTGTATGAAGGAATGAGCTTTATAACTAAAAAAAGTAAATTTTGTTTTTTTGCATTTATTAAGATAAAAATTTCAAAAACATTCTCAATATAATTTTTTTAAAAAATTTATTTTTCAAATAAAATTATTTTTATTTATTTTAAAAACACCATGCTAATAATATTACGTGCACTTTTAACGTTGGTTGCATGTTAATTGCAAAAGTTGTGTTATCGTTTAAATCCACTTATTCGTACAAAAGCCGAAAAGCAAAGGCCAATACAATCCTCTTTGTAATAATGAAGGCCGTGGAGATGGTCCTTTCGCCATGGTGAGGTATCTGTCTACAAAAATATGTACTTACCAAGCATCCTACGTTTGTTCATTGATTCGTCCCTAACGAACTCTGCGACAACTAAATCAGTTCAAATATCAATTATATTTTTCCTTTTTCTTTACTTATGCACACTATAACCAAGTGAAGACACGTGTGCAATTTTGCCCATCCATTTGTTTTCGTACAATGACAGACTAACTATTATTATGGAAATTGCCAGTAATAGAAAAACAAAAAAAAAGAAAGAAAAAAATAAGGAAAAATGTAGATGATCACATTCTCAAGCCTGTTAACTCATTGCATAAAATAAAGTAATTCTTTATTCTCTTATTTCTCCCTTTTTTAATCTTTCTAACTATTGTTTACGGTTAGGGTATTTTAAGTGTTAGCTCAAACCAACCAATTTTGATTAAAATTTACGACATAGTTTATTTTTATTTTTTTTTAAACATTGTACTATAAAAAAGTTTTACATTTTAGCAGCCAAAAATACATTTATGTTTTTTCTTTTAAGAAAATGAAATAAAAATTTAAAACAAAGGGAGAACCAAAACACATGTCTTAAAAAATGACACGATTGTTGTATAATCTTAGCCATTCAATTATATAGCTTACTTATGAACACGATTCCTAAATCTTGACCGTTTATTTACCACCTAATCATGCGGAAAATAGTCAACGAATATGAAACAGAGAGAGACAGGCATAGACCAAGCCTTAGGAGATGACTTTGCTTTGTGTATAAATTAAGAAGTAGGCACGTCCCGTGCTTTATATTCACAACTACATGTCACAGACACACACACACACACATATTTGTATATGTGTATGTATATATATATATATATATATATATATATCCAAAAAAACTTTTGATCTTGACCCTTATAAAAGTGCCTTATTATTCACTTGTCTTATGTCTCTCCCCTTTATTTCTCATATCCTAACCATATGTCACCACCTCCAAAGTTTTCCTCTATCCTAATACACTATTATTTTTATCCTCATTGAAAAAGTCGTCTCTTATTCTTGGTCTACTTCATTGATATATATATATATATTTCCCTTCCCTCTCTGCAATAAGCCGACGATCATGGCGGCTATGTTGGCCCTTTTCGTCACGGCGTTAGCCGCCATCTTGAGCTCCTCCGTCGCCGATCCCGACATGCTTCAAGACGTTTGTGTCGCCGATCTCAACTCCAGTACTGGCTCTCAAACTTTTAATTTCTTGCTCTTTTGCTTTAATTTTAACTTTAAACAAGCAAATTCAGTTGGTTTAAGGTAAAAAGAAGTAGCTCAAAAAGAAACATATAATGACTTTTGGAACTCAATTATTGTTTAGACATGAGAAGATAGAACTTTTCTCGCTTTCATTTCATTTCTATTTCTTGTTTGTAAATTGAAAACTATAACGATTAATATTTCTTCTTCCTCTATTGGAAAGTCAATGTATTCCTCAAAAGATTCATAATTTCAATATATAAAAAACCTTCTTGATTTTCCGATGGTCAAACAATGGTGGAAGTTTGGTTGACGAGATTGTTTATTATCTCATTAACATAAAAAAAAAAAATCTATCCTAAGAAAGTACTTACAAAAATTTTCCCGGGAACCAAACAGAGGTTAGGGTGAACGGATACGCGTGCAAGAGCTCGGCGAACATAAGCGCGGACGACTTCTTCTCGACCATATTGGCGAAGCCAGGGGCGACGAACAACACGTTCGGATCGCTGGTGACGGGGGCGAACGTCCAGAAGGTTCCGGGCCTCAACACTCTCGGCGTCTCCCTCTCCCGCATCGACTACGCTCCCGGCGGCCTCAACCCTCCGCACACGCACCCACGCGCCACCGAGGTGGTCTTCGTCCTCTACGGAGAATTGGACGTCGGGTTCATCACCACCGCCAACGTCCTCGTCTCGAAGAAGATCAAGAAGGGAGAGATCTTCGCTTTCCCCAGAGGACTGGTTCACTTCCAGAAGAACAATGGCAAGGACTCCGCCGCGGTGATCTCCGCCTTCAACAGCCAGCTGCCGGGGACTCAGACGGTTTCCACCACGCTTTTCGGCGCGACGCCGCCTGTGCCGGACAACGTTTTGACGAAGGCGTTCCAGATCGGGACGAAGGAGGTTCAGAAGATCAAGTCCAGATTTGCGCCCAAGAAGTAAGAGAAGAGTAACTGAGATTTATTTGTTTGTGTCTGTGTATCTTGTACTTTTCTGTGTGCTATGTTTTCTTGGGCTTTGTTTCTTCGATTCAATATTAAGGGCGGTGGAAAATGGAAAATTCTGTCATAGCTTCTTTGATATGAGAAAATACGAAAAATTGTTGTTCACATTTTATGTACCAAAAATAGTTTTTTTTTCCCCTCTTTTATCTAATAATAAAGAATGACAGATGGCATTCACTAATTCGCAGCATGAGAAGCCTTAGAATTAACATCTATTTCATAAGTAGTTTTTTTTTTCTTTTTCTAATTGTAAATAATGCTTTTAATTACTATTAATTTGCACCAATTACACATTTATACACTCATTTTGATGAAACTCAACTCAAATAATTTGACCCCACAATTTTTAACCAAATGATTATGTTTTGGCATTTCACCCTCCTTCTTGTGAAGGCAAGTCAAACGGTAGGTAAGTTGAGTTAAATTTTCATCTACCTTGCCACTGCATTATAAGCGCCCGCAGTGTCTTTTGGTTGAGCTTTTAATCAATAATAAGGAAAGAGAAACATACTTGTTATTTAATGATGGGTTATTTACCTTTTCATGTCTTGTATTTTATGTTAATTTAAAAACTATACTTTCAATTTTTGATTTCATTGAACTATATCTTCATACTTGGTTCAGTACACAAATGTATACTATTTACTATCAATCTTTAGTTTTGAATTAAGAAATTATCCAAAATACCTTCAAATTGAAAGTAAAAGAACTTTAATAAATAAACAAAATTTCGTATGAGGTTTTTAACTTCCAAAATGTATAAAACATCATAAAATTTGTTTTGTGTTTTTTATTATGTTTTAGTCTTATATTGTGAAAGTTTTATTTTTTTTTTTACTTAAAAGAAATTTGGTTATTTTAAAGATTAAAATCAATTTTGGTCGAGTTAAGGTATGAATTTGTGTATTAAATCTAATAAAAAAATATACAATTAATGAAAGCAAAAACTAAAAATATAATTTTTAAATTAACCTAAAACAAACAATATAAAAAAGTAAATATCCCTTTAATAATCCTAGTGATCTTAAGAAAATAGATGGCTAAATAGTCTACGGATGACAAAATATTGTCCTTGGACAGATTATTCAATGTTAATATCTAGATTAGGTGTCCCGGTGGGACAGTCGGAAGCAATTATTATTTAGACCGTGACTTATTATTGTAGCTGCTATATTTAGTGATGAAACATAAAGCACACTTACTTACTAGATTCTCCTTATTTATTTTTTTACTTTCTTTGTTTGTTCTCTTATTCTTTTCAATAACCCACGAAGGTGGCAAGCAAGGGTGGGCCAATCCATGTCTTTTTGCACAACATACAGTATTGGTTTTCAACTTCGTCTTCTTTCTCCGTTGAGCTAAAAAAAATAGAAAAATACGTACATAGAGGGAGAGAGAGAGAGAGAGAGAGAGAGAGAGATTGGAGTAAGATTAAACTAAAATTTACCAGAGCAGAGCAACGTGACCGCCAATCCAACCAGGAAACTTTAAAATAACGTTGCTTGACAAATCGACCCATGCTTTTTAGGAGGTGCAATGGGCAGCATAACCATAAAAGTTGGGACTAAAGTTCTAAGTTGAGAGTGACCCTTAATTTTTTTCCTTTTTTTTTTTAATAAGTTTTTGTTTAAAGAATCAGTTGAAACTTACATTTTTATTTTAAAAACTTAAAACTAATGTTTCAAAAACCCTACAAATCTCGAACGCTAATAAGCAAATCAAAAATCACGTGGATTTGTTTATAAAACCAATTTTGTTGTATTGATGATTAATCATTTATGACATTGTCATAGGAATATCCAATTAAGGCCAATAAGAGAGGATAACGTTTGCATAAAGTAATCATGCGAGTAAAGGCACATCTATTTTTTTTCTTCTTTTGCAAATCCAGAAAATTAAGGAGATAGAGATGACTAAATAAACTTCTTAACTTGGTTAATCATGCTTGGACTTTATGATTGCAGGAAATACTACCACTCAATTCAAAAAATAAATAAATAAGAATTAGACCTGTTTAATCCCGACTCTTACACTAGCTTTGACAACTTTTTTTTAAAAAAAATTTTATGGAGAAGTAGGGTTTTTTTTTTTTGTAAGGAGATAGAGGTTCATACTTTCTTTTTTTTTCTCTCTAACATCAGTCTTAGTAGTCAATTTTGTCTCATAAATTGTCCCTAAACTCAAAGAGTGTCTTATGAATAGTCCCGTTGCAAAAATTTGAAGGCAAACTAATTTTGTCTTATAAAAGTTCCCAACTATGTTCCTAACTATCTTATCTTTGTATAAATAATCTGGATTTAAATTTTGTCTAATTTTAGTGTCTTAAATGATGTCCAACCAACTATCCTATGACACGTCATTTGAAAAGTTTAAAATAGTGTTTAATTAACTTTTACATCCTTTTAGTAAATGACATATCATAGTATAATTAATTGGACATCATTTAGGACATGAAAAATTAGGCAAACGATTTGAATCCATATGTTAAAAGTTGTACAAAATTATCTGCCCATAAAAAATGCTCAAATTAGTTATTGTGTAATAGATAGAAAATATTAAATATGTAAAATTGTACAAGATATAGTCCCTAACTAAATAAAATATTATAATTATTTCTTTTACCCCAAATATTGTCATTTATGCTTCAATCATCAATGAATTTTAGATCAAATCAAATCACCTAAAGCATGTAAACTTTGACAATTATTTTAAAAAATGAAAATAAAAACTACTAGTAGTCGTTCATTCCCCTCTTACCCTCTACATATTTTATCTATTTGTTCACATATATAATTTTGATAATTTTTTTGAGTGCTTATATTTGACCAAATATATTTATTAAAAAAATGATTTTGATGTATTTCTTTTAATATAGGAACTACATTTTACAACTTCTCGTATTTAATATTTTTTTTATCTATTTATTCCACAGGAGAACTAATTTTTTTTTTTTACCTAAAGATTAAATTTAATACAACTTTTAAAGACTTTGTGAACAAAAAATAATTTAAAGACTTTTTATAAAACAAAGTTAACGGTTTCTATCTAAAAAAGGCTCTTCATAAGATAACTTTTTGAGTTAAAGGACTATTCAAGAGACAAAATTAACTATATGAATTAAATGCAAATTTGAGCCACTCAAACCATAGGGCGAAAAGGAAAAATCAGGCCGGCTCAATCCGGTTGAAAAAAAAGAAGCCCATCCCAGCCCAAAGCCCACATAAGCCTAAGGCAGGGCCGGGCTAGCTTAATTTTTTGAGAGAATTTTTAATAAATTATCTATTCAGGTTGACCTAGACCAATTTTAGTTTGTGTCTAAATCTTCGACCCAATCCCGTCCGAAGTTTGGGCCTAACCAGGCTAGGCCAAATGAGATGGGCCATGAGCCAGCCTAATTGGCCGGACCCAAATGGACAGCTTTAGGACCAATTGTAGAGAGAAAAAAGAGTTGAAAAACCATTTAAAGATTTATCCCAACTGAAAAACAAGATTCTCCTCCATATAGGGATGGCAAAGCAAAACAGTCATCAAACGTGAGTGAGACCATTTACTTCAAGAAAACACAAATGTGATCAAATCATCAAATACGCAATCAAGCTTC